>JARQOC010000003.1:461253296-461266970 GCA_033576535.1 Allobates femoralis
CCTACTGTGTTTTTCAATATTAAAACTACATTTTAGGATCTTGTTGTTACAACATTAAAGTAACATACGTCTCTTCCATGGCGTTCTATATAAGTCATTGACAAATATGTTTCTGTGAAAATAATCTTCTTCTTTCAGGATTTCTTTGGGAAATGGGATCAGCATCCATGATGTCGCAATTTCCTTCATGTAATTCTAATTTGGTAAAAGAAAGAAAATACTGCTTATTGTTTCTCATGATATACGATTTACTATTGGTAATATTATATAAAGAAAAATTTGTAGGGAATACATATGAACAAGAAATGTCCAGTTGTATTATGTTATGGAAGTTGTGTTCCTTTTCTCTCTAAGCAAGCTTCCATTAAAGGGTTTGTCCCTGCTTGCGATTGAAGACTGCAGTCACTCTACATGACTGCAGACTTGTGAATCTTCATGTGCACACTGCTGCTGTCATGATTCTTTGAGGCTGGGGCAGGGAGTGGGAGGGCACTTGACTGCAAGAATGCAATTTAAATACATGCGGTCACGTGCCGACTAAACGTGCACAGCCTCATTCAATACAAGTGAATCAAGAGAGCTTGGACATGTCTAGTTGAAATGTGGCATAGATATTGCATTATTTAAACCACGTGCTTCCTCATTGGGACTCCTGATGATGAAGCACATGGTTTAAATAAGGCGAAACGTACGTAGGGGTCCTATGGAGGACACCTTTCCTTGCTAATTCTGCGCCTGGAACATTCTAGGTATTGTGATTCTATAACAAGAAAAACAAGAAACGTTTTCTATCACAGGTCAACAAAAAAAATTTTTTTTTCTGGTGCCCAAAATATTTTAATGAATTTGGGGTATTTTTGGGGTGCTGATTCTGAATATGCTATCAGTTTTGCCAGATTGGCTCAAGTTTTTGAGATTTTTGGTATCTTATTTATAGCACTTGTTGGTAAATGCGACGCATCATCTCATTAATTTCTTTGGATTAGTACTTGAACTGAGCAGTTCTCAATATAGTTTTGTGTTAATTAGTGTTCTAAAAGTTTGTTCATAGCTTGATTTTTGGCACTAACTTTATGTTGTTGTCTGTTGTAAATTGAAAAGCATGAACTCATCAAGAAGAAGTTGTCTTAACGATCCAGACTCATTCTGTTACATTTGTGGTGAATATACACTGACAAAACATAGAAGAAACATAACAGACTTCGTTAAAAAAGTAGCAAAAAACGTCTTTTTTGTTACACATTTTACGAAAAATCTCAAAAACTTGAGCCAATCTGGCAAAACTGATGACATATTCAGAATCAGCACCCCAAAGTTACCCTAAATTCAATGAAATATCTTTGGCACCAAAAATGCTGTTGACCAGTGCTAACTTATACTCTGCTTATAGGAGAATGCTATAAATCCCTTTTTTACTTGCCAAACATGCTTTTCTACGTGACTATATGAGGTAAATGCCTTATAAAATTAACTTCCCTTTATGATGTGGATTGTTACTATTCTGTATATGTACATACTTTGTTAAGGTATTGTACCTACTATTTTTACTTTGTATGTTTATATGCACTTTATATTACGAATGGTTGCCACATCAATATTTGGGGATTTCTAAGGTTGCCCTATAATCCTTTTTATAGAAGCATGTAGTCCTTGCTATGCTAGATAAAGGAAACATTTAGGCTGGTTTCACACTGCGGTTTTTCTCTGATCAGGTTCGATCAGGTTTGTGTGCCAAAACCTGGAGAGGAACCAGGAGAGGAACTTGCAGAGAAAAACTATAATTGAAAGATTGACACTTGTTCTAGGTTTTGGAGACACTACTGGTTTTGAAACACAAAACCTGATCGAACCTGACCTGATCTGACCGCAGTGTGAAACCAGCCTTAATTGTAACTGTTTGCCATACTCTTTGACTGGTTGCAGTGCTTTTTCTCTGTGTCATCAATTTTATCTTGCACTTATGTGTTATACATTATCTCATTCTTGCAATAATTAATACATTGATTATGATCTTTTGTAACAAAGCCCCTCTGTCATATGCACAATATAATTGTGCACATAGCACTCCACGCAATTTAGCAGCCCCATAAAACTGACTAGATATTGTATTGGCATCCACAGCCTTTTACACCTTATAATGGCCAATAGAGTATAATGTCCTCCTACATACAGCCTCAAAACAGTGTAATAGTCCAAAACACAGTATAGTGGCCCCTACACAGCCCTTCACATAGTATAATGACACTCACTTACTGTATTATGGCATCCCACACAACCTTCAACATAGTGTAATGCCCACACACAGTATGATAGCTCCTACAGAATAGTGCACTCCAAACAGTAAGATTGGCCCCTCATAGTATAATGCCCCCCACAAAACCCTTTACGCAATATAATGGCCATCACCAAGTCTTCCACTTAGTATAATTTTTTCCACACAGTAAAATGGCCCATACAGCACTTTACACACTATAATGACCCCAGACAACCATCCATATAGTACAATGGTCCCCACACAGCCCTCCACACAGTATAATGGCCCCCCATATTGTATAATGACCCCAACACAGCCATCTACACAATATAATGGCCTCCACATAGTCCTCTTCATAGCTCTACACTCACTTTGTCTGCTCCCACATATGAGGGCTGAATGAAAAGTAATGCCTCCACCTTTGTAACTCCTCAGCAGATGGCACCACTGGTATGTGGCAGGTACTGGACTGTTCAGTAGATTCTCTAAAGCTTCAGTTGGTGGGAAACCTTAGCAATGAATAATTGTATTGTTAGGCTAGGGTCACATTAGCACCATGGATGAGCTTAAAGCATGTGTTTTTCAAATTGAAAATTTTGAAAAACGCATGCGTTAACGCATCCATAGGCTCCAATGCAAAAAATACATTGTAAATGTGCAATGTGTTTGACGCTATGTGTTTCTGCCAAAGCACCCAAAAACGAGGTAAGCAGTGTTTTTGCGGGCTTTTGCAAAAACGCATGCGTTTTTTTAACATGGGACCCTATGGGAAACGCATGAGTTAAAATTGCATAAAAATGGCAGCAGAAAAAAACTGCAACCATTAACGCAGGCCTCCCAAAAATGGCCCCCCAAATGTGACACTAGCCTTACAGTGTAAAAATTAACCCTGCGCAGACGTTCAGTCAATGCGATGTAAGCAACGTGCAGTCCTGTGACAGCAACCACTGAGTTAAACATACAAAACATTCACAGGCTGATTCAGGATGATCATCATATCACTCAGAGAGAAATTGCAAGTATAACCGGCATTTCATTTTTACTTTGCTTGGTTATCAGAAGATCTGTGCACTATAGGTACCCTGGATGCTGAAGTCTAAAATGAAAACGCACAGACTTGAAAATTGCCCAGAACTCTTCCCACGTTATAAAAATGAAGGGAACGCCTTTCTGCATTCAATTGTGACAGGAGACAAAACTTAGGTATACCACTACGAACTGGATAAGAAGTCAGTCCATGGAATATCAACACAAAGCATTGACCCAGAAAAAGAAATTCAACACACAGTCATCATCTGGAAGAATCATAGCATCAGTGTTTTGGAATGCAGATGGTGTTATCCACATTGATTTCCTTGAACGAGAAACAATGAATTCAGAGTGTTACATGGCAACGTTGCGAACTTTGAAACGACGACTAACAAAGGTCCGAAAGGAAAAAGGAAATGTTTTTCTACAACATGACAATGCCGGACTACACACTTTACATGCCACCAATGCAGAAATTCAGAGGCTGACACTCATGAAAAACATGGATTTCTCTGGAATAAAACCTAAAGGTACCATCACACACGGCAATATTGCTAGGCAATTTCACAGGCAATTTGCTGGTTGCAGTGAAATCATGGACACATTGTTCTATTTTGTTGCTGTGTACAAATGGAACAATGTGTCCATGATTTCACTGCAACCAGCAAATTGCCAGTGAAAATGCCTAGCAATATTGCCGTGTGTGATGGTACCTTAAAGGGATCCTGTCACCCCCAAATCACCTCTAAACCTATTAAAACCTGTCCCTAGAGCATATTAACACTGTCCCTACACTCCTTTTAGCTCCTAAATGGCATTAGTCAAAGTGAATATAAACGTTTTATAAGTACCTGATTAGTCATGATAATGAGTGACTATGCTATTCATAGTCACTCATCAAGGCAGCCCCTCTTCTTCATATCACGCCTATTCAGGCGTGCTCGTCAGTCTATGTTCAAAATCGCGCCTCCCTGCGCGCCTCCCCTCTCTCTCATAGCGTCCGGGCTTCACTGTAAGCTGTATGACACGATTCGCGTCATTCCCGGCGCCAGATGACGTATTTGCAGCCGCGCCGCGCTGTCAGCTTCAAGTCCCGCACTGCGCATGCGCATGGGCATGCGCAGTGCGTATTTTGAAGCTGACAGCGCGGCGCGGCTGCAAATACGTCATCCGGCGCCGGGAATGACGCGAATCGCGTCATACAGCTTACAGTGAAGCCCGGACGCTATGAGAGAGAGGGGAGGCGCGCAGGGAGGCGCGATTTTGAACATAGACTGACGAGCACGCCTGAATAGGCGTGATATGAAGAAGAGGGGCTGCCTTGATGAGTGACTATGAATAGCATAGTCACTCATTATCATGACTAATCAGGTACTTATAAAACGTTTATATTCACTTTGACTAATGCCATTTAGGAGCTAAAAGGAGTGTAGGGACAGTGTTAATATGCTCTAGGGACAGGTTTTAATAGGTTTAGAGGTGATTTGGGGGTGACAGGATCCCTTTAAGATTGCAGACATAAAGGTATCATTTTATTCAACTTTCCATGACACATATACATTGCTTATAAGGGTTGCGGCGAGAAATCTGCCCGGCGACATGTCGCCCCGGTACCATCGCCGTCAAATTGCCTCACAATTTCGGCGTGTAATTGGGGAATTTGGCGGCGATAAAAAAGGTTGCGCCTGGTTCCGATTTCACAGCACTGCTCCAAAATCAGAGGCAATCATGAAGGTGACATTCCTGGCTTTTGGCGTGTGAACAGGCGATAGGAATGGAATCTTCGTCACCTATTGATTTACCAGAGGCGTGCCACAGCGTGCTGGAGACCGCGCCCCGTCAGCGATGATTGGTGGTGGCTACTGTGTTTCCATTGGCTGTCCCTTCACAGGGCGCCATATTTGAAGAGCTGTCACTTCAGCTCCATACACATCTTCACATACACAACCATTCACTACATCAGTCCAATTACGAGCTCATTCAATAGCGCAAGCTATGCTGGGCGCGTGTATTTGAAGTTTCACTGTGTCCACCATACTGCCACACATGACAGTGCAGATGTTGGCCTACACATCGCACATGGGTGCGATGGGCAGCGCACTGCAATCGTTTGTGAAATTGGTGACGCTGATGGCTATATTACGCTGCTCCTGCTCCGCAGACGGCTACCTTGTTAGCATCCTCAATGTTGTTTGGCGGCGCTAGTGTGTGTGATGACGTCATGACGTTTGGTTTGGTTACTCCCTGCCTGCCAGGTGCCTGCCCCTCCCCTGCACATAGGAGAACAGTCATGGCCGCCGCACAGCACGCTGCCACATGGGGTCTGGCGGAGCTAATGCTCCTCATAGACTTGTGTGACCGCCAGGATTACTGGTGTGAGCAGCTTCACCGGCACCCACGGCTGCGCAAACGCAGCATACTGAGGCTAATACAGCGGGCCCTGCTCCACAAACTGGAGTTGGAGAGGACCTGCAAGCAGATCCAGAAGAAGATCGCAGACCTCAAACACAAGTCACCAGGGCGCATTATGGATCTGCGTGCCAGGATTCCCAGGCTGCGTGGTGAGTATGTGGCAATGCAAAACACACACATGGAAAGCTAAATACTACAAACACTACACAAACATCATGTGGTATTGTGCCATTCCACATAATGTGCAAGAAAAAAAGGGAGAGAAGGGGCGCATGTGTAGGATCACTATAGCTCAGTTAATATGGCGTTATTACAGGTGGCCACTCACCTGTTTAGGTTGTGCACGACCTGCACAACCCGGTGTAATAGCCTCTGATATATGGGGGACCCCCGGCAATATGCACGCTCCGCTCCTTCGGCCTCGCTGGTCCCCAGCTGTCCGTACAGGACCTTTCCGGTCACGTGGCGTCGGTCCCGGATGTGCGTCACTGCTTTTTACCTAGGGAACGCCAGATCCTTCACCTCTGTGCCCTCGCTGTGCTGCTCCAGCCGCTGATCCCTCAGGGGGAATAGAAGCTTGTAAGAATATGATTTAGCGGTCTTGTAGAAGCGCTACTAAAGCTCAGGCACCAGGATGATAGGGTTTATGAACAGCAATCTTTATTTTCCCCTCACAGCTCCACAACATGTTTCAACTGCTCAAGGCAGTCTTCCTCAGGTAGTGTCACTACCTGAGGAAGACTGCCTTGAGCAGTTGAAACATGTTGTGGAGCTGTGAGGGGAAAATAAAGATTGCTGTTCATAAACCCTATCATCCTGGTGCCTGAGCTTTAGTAGCGCTTCTACAAGACCGCTAAATATACATTCCACATAATGTGGCCTAAGCCACCATGTTGAGCTGTCACCAATGTGCATCTGCATGTTGGTTACACTGCAACATGAAGGTGTATGAAACACTCATTTGTCATCCAAATGGTGACGGCTATAGTGGTCCTTGACCTGTGTGTTGGCAAAAATAGTTGTGTCCTGACTGCAAAGGTGACAACAACATATTAATGCAATGTTCAACACCCATATGACACCTTGCAGCACATATGTGTGGCCTGTGACACATGCAATTATGCTACACAATGATCACAATACAGAACACTGAATACAATCTCAACGCAATGTGTTGGCCCCCATGGTGCGAACACCTGTTGCTTACTAGCTGCTCTTGTGTTCAATACTCAAATACCTACCATGCTAAGTCAAGGGTTATATAACATTCAAAATATGTGGGCACTGGTGTTGGACTCATGTCCCAAACCAGAGTGGGCCCTCACCATATGGTATGCACGGACCATAACCTTTGACCATATAATTCACGCCGTCATGACATTCATACACACACACAATGTGTTTTCCCTATGTTGTGTGCCTTTTCTAAAAATGCTCTGATATCATGTTTGATATTACAGATGACGAGGAGTCCGTGTCTGGGGATGCTACACAGTCCCCAACGGCACCTGGGACACCCCCACCACCTGCCCCAGATGGCCCAGCCACTCCCTCACCACCCGGGACTCCACCAGCCCTGGTCCCGGAGGGCCCAGCCACTCCCTCCCCACCCAGGACTCCACCAGCCCCAGCCCTGGAGGGCCCAGCCACTTCCTCCCCAGCAGGGACTCCACCAGCCCGAGCCCCGGAGGACCCAGCCACTCCCTCCCCAGCAGGCCCACAAGACATACCTGCAGCCAGCCCGGAGCCCTGGGAGCACCACCCCACCCCAGCATCTCAAGCTCCCAGCCGAGCCCTGGTGTGTTGGTGGCAACACACCCTCACCTTGAGCCTGCTGCTGCAGGGTATGGTGGTAGCCGGGGGTCCTCTCTTGATCCAGGAGGACCCGTTTTGACCAGGTACCCAGCTCCGTGTTTGGTGGGGCAGGTGGTCTTCGACGTTGGATTCCAGAGCTGGGCCCTGGGCCCGGCCCCCCACCACTGGTCTCGGGCACTGGCTCTCCTGCAGATGTTGATGGGAGAGCCTCGCAGCTGCTGGCTCCTCAGCACTGGAGCCAGGCTCCTGAGGGGCCTGAAAAATGATAAAAAAAAAAAACATAAGTCACATGTTGCTATGTAATTTAAGCTAATACCACAACCAAACACCCAAGACAACATAGAGCCAAACTCACCAAGGCTAACACCAAAAGCCAGAGGAGCAGAGTTTAGAATAAAAACAAACAAAGAAGTAGACCAGTGCAGTATACTCACCTGAGGGTCGACATTCATAGGTAAAGTGCAAACAATCTGTGAACACCAAGTCCCAAAAACCGAGAGAAAAGAACAGTGACCATGATTTTTGAAGGAAAAGCACAATGGTGACTACTACATGTGCTGAAAACTACACATCAGTGCAAAGACCAAGCTGGGTAGATAGATCACACAAACACAATTACCTACCTCCTGCGAGGGCAGGGTCTTGGGCTGCGGCCACAGCTGGTTGCGGGTGGCGCCTGCTGCAACGTGTTCCCCAAGGCCCATGCTGGCCCAGGGTGAAGGTGAGGAGGTCATAGTACCACAGAGTTGGCCTACAGACCTCCTCAGCTCCAGCACCGGACCGGGCCTCCATCCACTTTTTGTGTGTCTTGTTGAACACGGTGCGCAGGCATTTGATCTTATCCTCAACCAGGGCCACTGTTCAGATCTTATGTGGTTGGAGCCGGTTTGACAGCTCCACCAGTGGCCTGTAGGCTGCAGCCCTCGCTGCCTGATCATGATATGCAGGCAGCGACACCCGCCACAGGCATTCGTGTTCCTGGTACATGATGAGGAGCTGTGTCACAAAATCGTGATACTCAGCCATCTGAGAAAAAAAAAAAGTGTCATGCAAACAAAGACATGGCCATCATAGGTGACACTCTACTCTGTGTGTCCAGCCCATGTCCAGCAAGACTAATAACATGTGTTCTGGTAGTCAGCTTTGCTAGCCAAAATCATTATTGGCATTAACATGTGTACATACATGGGGCATATAGGACATGCTAGGTGATATATGTATTTTGGCCCACTGCACATCAATATGTCAAAGTCTGTCATTACAAATGGCACACATGGCCTTAATAAGGACATTGAAACACACGCTCATCAGATACACACATATTTAGGGCTAAACATAGTGCTGGAGTACACATATTGTCCTGGCAAGGATCTCACAGAACATTATGTGTGCTACAGGACACGGAGTGTACTTACGATGCGTACACGTTGCTAAATTCACTTCTACAGGACGCTACATGAAGCTGAACATAAGGCGCACAAACATCAGCCAACATATGGGTCTACAGCACACAGAAAGAAACGTTCAAGAGTGCCCAATAGCATGTGCCCCCACTTACCGTCTGTCCAACAGAGATCTTGTGATGAGATACTACTAGCTCAATGCACATTCCAGTCGGTGCAGGGGTTGCGCTCCAGCACGTGCTTATTTAAACACAACCTGACCAATCACAAAAGCGCAATGGCGCATAATCATTGGTCGCACCTGCGTACACCCAGGCAGCTACGTCGATTACAAGATGCCGCTGCGTTCTGATTGGATGGTTACCATATAAAAAGCGCTCAAGATCGAAGCCGGACACGCTTGATGCCCAGAGTCATTAAGTAAGTATTGATGTGCAAACATGAACTGTGATATGGCTGTGTTGCATTTACAGCACCTTACCATTAGGGGTCGCTAACGTGTAGTGTAGCTCACGCCCAAGTGGTGGGGTATGTAGTTACTCGTGATGTTTGTTGCCATATTTACTATTGTGTTCTGGCAAATGTATGCATGAGTGTTTTGACTACCTAAACCCTAGCTTCATTGACAAGCCATTTTGCCTTTGCCATACAGGATCATGTTTGAAATATGAGAGTGTCTTTAGTTGCGGGGCTCATCTGAATTGAGGACACATAGTACTGTCATTTACCACACACAATGGGATGTTTAAGGCAAAAATCAGATGTGGAGTGGGGCGTGTGGCTTCTGCGAATGTCTGCCTCAGAAGATCCTGCATTCACAGAACATCAGGGATGTCTTTTGGACATGATTTGTATTCAATAGTCTGCTGAGTGGCATGATATTTTGAGCATGACACACAAAGGCTGGGGTACCTATGTAATGTAATTGTTAAGATGTTTAAAAAACCATGATTAAATTAGGGTAGGGTCACATTGGCGTTTTTTGTTTTAAATCCTGATCCGGTTTTGAGCTTTAAAAAAGCTCAAAACCGGACCAGGAAAGGCTCCTGATGGAAGCCTATGCAAAACACCGGATGGCTTCACAAGCCATCCGGTGGCCGGATCCGGCACTGCTGCCTGCGTTTAAAATCATGCAGGCAGCAGTTTTCGCAGCGTTTGCCGGGACCGCACTGCGGTCACCGGATGGCTCAGGATGTGTAATCCTGAGCCATCCGGTAACTGCAGAGTTTGCGGATCCCGGCTATTGCCGGGATCAGCAAACCTAGTAAAGAGTTAAATTGATTGCTAAATGACTGTTAGAGGTCTGTAGGGGGGGCTTAGACCCCCCTACAGACCGGCCGCCCACTTCGGTGGCCTCCTACTACAATATCCCCGATGGCACGGGCTCATCCGAGCCCGTGCAAGTCCCCACACCCCCAGCCCTCCGAATTACTATACCGGGGTGCCTGCACCCCTCTGGTATAGTTATTCCTGTATGTGTGGTAAATGATATATTAAAGTATTGCAGTTCATATCTACGTGTCTTCTCCTGCCGTGTTTAGCGAAATCCATGGGCGGGGCTGTTTGCGGCAGCCTCCGCCCCCTCATTTCTCATGGCCGCCCCCTCTTTGCCTCATCCATTGATGTGAGGCCGGACGCGTCATGAAAGGGGCGGGGCGCACGGTGTGACGCGTTTCGCCCCGCCCCTTTCATGACGCGTCCGGCCTCACATCAATGGATGAGGCAAAGAGGGGGCGGCCATGAGAAATGAGGGGGCGGAGGCTGCCGCAAACAGCCCCGCCCATGGATTTCGCTAAACACGGCAGGAGAAGACACGTAGATATGAACTGCAATACTTTAATATATCATTTACCACACATACAGGAATAACTATACCAGAGGGGTGCAGGCACCCCGGTATAGTAATTCGGAGGGCTGGGGGTGTGGGGACTTGCACGGGCTCGGATGAGCCCGTGCCATCGGGGATATTGTAGTAGGAGGCCACCGAAGTGGGCGGCCGGTCTGTAGGGGGGTCTAAGCCCCCCCTACAGACCTCTAACAGTCATTTAGCAATCAATTTAACTCTTTACTAGGTTTGCTGATCCCGGCAATAGCCGGGATCCGCAAACTCTGCAGTTACCGGATGGCTCAGGATTACACATCCTGAGCCATCCGGTGACCGCAGTGCGGGATTCAGCACACATTTTTGAAAAAAAATGTGTGTGCCCGCCATTGCGTTCACCGCATCCGGATCCGGATGCGGTGAATGCAATTTAGGTTTTCAATGTGACCCTACCCTTAATGTGACCTATGTGTTTGCCCATGCCTTGTGGTCACACGTCAACATTATGGCCACGTATATGGGCTTAGCCTCATGATGTGTTGCATTTGACAAGGGACATGTATTGTACAGGATAGCCAGGGGTGTAGAGTGACCAGGGGTGGTTGTCAGACACTGCAATGTTGTGTTTGGGCCTTGATTGGTGGTCTTTATGTATGTGTGTGGGCTGGTGTTAACACTTGGGTATGCTGTGGTAAAGTGGCCAGGAGATGTAGAGGGAAGGAGGTGGCGTGTGTAGATGATGTGTGATGAAGTGTTCTTGTAGTGATGTTATTTTTTTTCTCACTTTTCCAGGTGTTGGTATGTGAGATGATGTTCGACCCTGATGGAGATGCTATCGTGGCTCTTGCCTTGGTGGAAGAGCAATTGTGGCTGGAGGATAGATATGAGAGGTTGCGGGCTCGCAGACCACGGCGTGTGTGGGTTCGGGATTGGCTTCGCCACCAGGACACCTGGAGCCACATGCAGCTGGGGGTTGAGCTGGAGGATTGTAGTCCGCATGATTTCAGGAACTACCTCCGTATGTCCGAGGACTCTTTCACATTCTTGTTGGAACGCATAAGGCCATTGATAGCCCGTCAGGACACTGTGATGCATCGAGCTGTGCCACCTGAGGAGCGTTTGGCGGCAACTTTGCGGTTCCTGGCTCCAGATCGGTCAAGGACCGACCTGCAATACACTTCACGTTTATCACTGTCCCTGCTGAGCCGCCTGATCCCTGAGATGTGTGAGGCCATCTGGAGTAGTCTGCTGCCATCCTATATGCAGTTTCCCACAACACCCACTGAATGGATGGATGTTGCCGGAGGGTTTGAGGACCGCTGGCAATTTCCAAACTGCGGCGGTGCATTGGATGGTAAGCATGTGAGGATCAACAAACCCCCAAACTCTGGGTCTTTGTATTACAATTACAAAGGATATTGTAGTATGGTCCTCATGGCCCTGGTGGATGCGAACTATGAGTTCCTCTACGTGGACGTTAGAATGAACGGGCGTATCTCAGATGGGGGTGTGCTCGCACACTGCTCCTTGGCCCAAGACCTAAGGACAGGTGGGCTGAACTTGCCCTCAAATGATGAGACAACCCATCATCTCAACTTTACATTTGTGGGGGATGAAGCCTTCCTACTCTGGCACACCTACTACAGCCATATCCCCAGAGGACCCTTACGTCCTTTTCAATTACCGGCTATCCTGGGTCCGCCGTGTGGTTGAAAATGCGTTCGGGATCATGGCCAATGCATTCCTGGTTTTTCATACACTTCTGCATATGAAACTGGAATCTATTGATGTGGTAGTGCTGGCCTTCTGTGTGCTGCATAACTTCCTGCATTGTAGGGATCGGTCATCATACACGCCGGCAAGTTATATGGATTCAGTGGACCCCACAACAGGGGATGTCCGTCCCGGGGATTGGCGTGCTACCGACCATGGTGTGGCGCCACTCCAGCCGCTGAGCCAGGGTCGGACTCAGCAGGATGCCAGGAACAGTAGATGGAGTCCGTGGAGCCTCGATTAAGAGTCTCAAATATGGGACTAGCCAGATATCCCTCCAGGGAAGGACCTAGCCCTGGATTGGAATCCTTGCGGTGGCCACCATAACCACGATATTAAGTGGCCCTTTTAGTCAATATCCCACTCAGTTACGAGTTAAGGATATGACAAGGGAAATAACAGAGCCAGGTGTCCATCCACAGACAGCTGTTTCGGGGTATTGTCCCTCATCAGTGTAGAGTAGGATTCTGGCTAGGTGGGAGCAATGCCTGGTAGTCTAACATCACAAAGCACTCACTGATCTCAGGGAGACCAGTCAAGGAAAACACTACGGGCAGCCGGCTAAAGCGCTCAAACACTGTGAAATCCATGATGTATTGCCCCCAGGAAATTTAAATATGCAAATGGAAACCGTGGAGCCTCGATTAAGAGTCTCAAACAATTTGGCACGCCTATGTTTTCGCCGTGCTGAACATGTACGCCCATATTCCTTTGAGGATTGCGGCGTGTGAAGTGGCGACAGGAGTCTACCAGATGTTTCCCGCTATTGGTGTGGCAACTTCCGTGGCGACACGTCGCCTTAGGTTGAGGGCAAAATTGCGGCGTGTAAAAGCGCCTTTGGCGATCTGAGGCAACCATGAAAAATGTGCATGCGCACGTTAGATTGCCTCCTATCTCCGCCAAAAATTGCGGCGTGTAAAGGTACCCTAACATGTCGCAACATTGCTTGCAATTTCACTTGCAATTTTCTGGTTGCAGTGAAATCATGGACACATTGTTCTATTTTGTTACCGTGTACAAATGGAACAATGTGTCCATGATTTCACTGCAACCAGCAAATTGCAAGTGAAGTTGCATGCAATGTTGCGACGTGTAAAGGTACCCTAAGGGTACCTTTACACGCCGCAACTTTTGGTGGCGATCGTAGGTGATCTAATGTGCGCGTG
>JARQOC010000003.1:461273386-461458386 GCA_033576535.1 Allobates femoralis
TGGGTGGGCCTCTATGGATAGATGGGGGAGCTTACTGGGGGGTCTGTATAGATAGATGGGGGGCTTACTGGGGGGGCTGTGTACGCATAGATGGGGGCTTACTGGGGGGGTCTCTATGGATAGATGGGGGCTTACTGGGGGGCTGTACGGATAGAAGGGAGCTTACTGGGGGGTCTCTATGGATACATGGGGGCTTACTGGGGGGGCCTTACGGATAGATAGGGGCAGTGGCGGATTAAATGGATTATGGTACCGCTGCTGTTCATAAAACCTCCCCAAAAAAAATAATTTTTTCGGGCAAAATTTTTAGCTGGGAATCGGGATGGGAATGCAGCTCGCAGGCTGCAGGCACCATAAAGGTTGCAGTAGCACAGTGCAGGGCGCAGGCAGAGACAGGGGGTGCAGGCAGAGAAGGGCAGAGAGATAGGGTGCGGGCAGGTGGAGAGAGAAAGGCAGAGAGAGTGCACGGGCAGAGAGAGGGGCAGGTAGAGACAGTAGGGCAGATAGAGGGTGCGGGCAGAGAGAAGAGCGAGGGCGTGGGCAGAGAGAGGGGGCAAGGGCAGAGAGTGGTCATGGGGCTTGCTGCTGGAGGTGGAATAGAGGTGGGTGTTTCACCTCATGGGCAGGGGGCGTTGGCCGTCCACCGCGAGACAAGCGGCCGTGCACGCGCACCGCGAGACGTGGGGCGAAGATGTCGGGCGGCCGGCCCGATTATACCCTGGCTCCTCAAGAAGCCTTGAGCCGGGGGCGGACGCCCCAATCGTCCCAATGTAGATCCGCCACTGGATGGGGGGCCTACTGGGGGGGGAGGGGGGTCTGTACGGATATATGGGTGAGCTTACTGGGAATCTGTATGGATAGATGGGGGGGGTCTGTACGGATAGATGGGGGAACTTACTGGGGGGTCTGTATGGATAGATGGGGGGCTGTACGGATAGATGGGGGGGCTGTTTGCAGTGATGCCAACACACGTGCTGTAGTCAGTACTTTTTGTTCACCTCTGCTTCCGTCTACAACACTGAACCATTCGGGTTCCCCATTACATTTACTACCCAACTATTCTCACGGACTCACAACATCAGCGGCCTTTGTTTGTTGACCAGCACTGAGCGCGGTTCATAAGCTCCCTAAGGCTGTGTTCACACTGGGCGTATTTGCGGCGCTTTTTTGCGCACGTATTTCCCCCCAAAGCGCACCTGCGTCTGCGTGTCACAGCAAAGTGAATGCACTTGCACTTTTGCTGTTCACACGCAGCGCAATTTTCGGCCGCGCTTTTATGGGAGAAAGCGCGCAAGTAAAAAGAATGAACATGTTCATTCTTTCCGCCTTTTTACGTGCGCCTTCTCCCATAGGCCCCATTTTAACCCCTGGAATTACTCATCGCCATTCAGACGATGCGCATTCCAACGCGGGGCAAGGGGTATGTGGAGGAAATGATGTCACACAGGAACAGCCCCAGGGACAGCAGGAACAGGAAATCCCACCATTTTGGGATTCCTGCTTTCCCGTGGCTGTCCCTGGGTCCCACCGCACCCGCCGGCCATTATCCAATGATCCAGCTTCCCCTGTGTCCTGTCCCTGCTCCGTCCAGCCCCCCCTGTGTCCTGTCCAGCCCCCCCCCTGTGTCCTGTCCAGCCCCCCCCCGTGTCCTGTCCAGCCCCCCCTGTGTCCGGCCTGCACCCCCCATACCGGTCCCCGCCATCCACCCGCCCTCCTCCTTCTATAGTTTTTCTGCCCGCGGGCTCATGTGCCCGCCGGTCAAGCTGCAGCCCCCATCCCCCCTGCTCGTACCCACCCCCCAGCCCCGCTCACCTATTCCGGTCCGGCGTGCTGCACGCGCCGGTGCACCGGCCCGCACTGTCGGCCTCCTCTGCAGTCTCCGGTGTGGCCCCTCCTCTTCTCAGGGGCTCCTCCTCCTCATCGGTGGGTAAGTATGGATGAATGGGTGGATGGATGGGTGAATGGATGTATGTGTGCATGGATGTGCGTGCTTGGATGTGTGTGTAGATGTGTGTGTGGATGTGCGTGTGTGGATGTCAGCGTGTGTGCGTGCGTGGATGTGCATGCGAAGATGTGTGCGTACGTGGATGTGTGCGTGGATATTTGTGTGTGGATATGTGTGTGTGGATGTGCGTGCGTGGATGTCAGCATGCATGTGTGGATGTCAGCATGCGTGAATGTGCGTGCGAAGATGTGTGCATACGTGGATGTGTGTGCGTGGATGTGCGTGTGTGAATGTCAGCATGCGTGTGTGGATGTCAGCGTGCGTGCGTGGATGTGCGTGCGAAGATGTGTGCGGACGTGGATGTGCGTGCGTGGATGTGTGTGTGGATGTGCGTGCGTGGATGTCAGCATGCGTGTGTGGATGTCAGCGTGTGTGGATGTCAGCGTGCGTGGATGTGCGTTGATGTGTGCGTGGATGTGCGTGCGAAGATGTGTGCGTGCGTGGATGTGTGCGTGGGTGGATGTCAGCGTGCGTGCGTGAATGTGTGTGTGCTTGGATGTGCGTGCGTGGTTGGTGGATGGGTGCAACAAGGGATCAAGTGTCCCCTTGTTACAGTCTCTGGAATCACAGTCATGGTGCACTGTATGACAGATCATTGTCATACAGTGCACCACAACTCTGACCCCCGAGATTAGGAAGAGGACACTTGATCCCTTGCTGTAGTCTCTGGATTGAGCAGAGGCGATCGAGCATCATAGGACCTTCGTTGTGGACTACGTCGGAGGCGATCGAGCGTCGTGGGACCTTCGTTGTGGACTTCGTCGGATCTTTATAATAAAGATGGAGTCCGAATTTTGTTTGTGTTTTTTTTTCAAATAAAAAGATTTTTCTATGTGTGTATTTTCTGACTATTTACCAGAGATTCCTAATGGCGGGTCTAACATTGGCCCTATATTATGAATCTCGGGCTTAGTGCCAGCTGCCAATAAAAAGCTGCCATTAACCCCTTTATTACCCAGTTTGCCACCGGCACCAGGGCAACTGGAAGAGCATGGGTACAGCGCCAGAAAATGGCGCTTCAATGAGCGCGCCATTTTCTGGGGCGGCTGCGGGCTGCAATTCGCAGCATGGGGGGCCCAGAACGCTTGGGCCTTTCCATGCTGAGGATTCCAGCCCCCAGCTGCCTAGGTGTACCTGGCTGGGCCAAAAATATGGCGGAGCCCTATGTAATTTTTTTTCAAGAATTAGTTCTAGAAATAAAAAATGGACTTCGCTGTATTTTTGGTTGCAGCCAGGTACAACGAGGCAGCTGGGGGTTGCTGGCAGTCTGTAGCTGCCAAGTTGTACCTGGCTGGACCAAAAATATTGCAGAGCCCCACGTCATTTTTTTTTTTAGAATCAGTTCTAGAAATAAAAAAAGGCCTTCACTGTTTTTTTGTAGCCAGCCAGGTACAACTTGGCAGCTGGCGGACTGGAATCCTCAGCGTGGAGAGACCCAAATGTTGTGGGCCCCCCACGCTGCAAATTTCAACCCACAGCCACCCAAGAAAATAGCGCATTAGTTAGAGGCGGCATTTTCTGGTGCTGTACCCCAACTCTTCCAGTTGCCCTTGTGCACACGGGTTCTCCATACACGACATGGTGTCCGCTAACAATTTCAATGGAAAATTAGCTCCAATTGTTAGCGGAAACCATGTTGGGTATGGAGAGCCCCTCCCTGTGTGCCTGAACATTGGAGCTCCCCCACAAGTAACCCCATTTTGGAAACTAGACCCCCAAAGGAACGTATCTATATGCATAGTGATCACTTTGAACCCCAGATGCTTCACAAATTCATCCATAAAAATACGTTCCTTGGGTGGTCTAGTTTCCAAAATGGGGTCACTTGTGGGGGAGCTCCAATGTTTAGGCACATAGGGGTCTTCATATCCTACAAGATGTCCGCTATCAATTCCAATTGTTAGTGGACACCATTTTGCGTATGGAGAGCCCCTGTGTGTCTCCACATTGGAGCTACCCCACAAGTGACCCTATTTTGGAAACTAGACCCCCGAAGGAACGCATCTAGATGTATAGTGAGCACTTTGAACCCCCAGATGCTTCACAAATTGATCCGTAATAATGAAAAAATAAATTATTTGTGGAAAAAAAAAGTGCTTTTTCATTTTACAGATGAATTTCTGAAGCATCTGGGGGTTCAAAGTGCTCACTATACATCTAGATGCGTTCCTTCGGGGGTCTAGTTTCCAAAATGGGGTCACTTGTGGGGGAGCTCCAATGTGGAGACACACAGGGACCCTCCATACGCGACATGGTTTCTGCTAACAAATTGAGCTCATTTTCCATTCAAATTGAAAAGAAAGGAAATGACATCACAAGGCTTTTTTTTTTCTTTTTAACAAACTTTATTTCTATGTGTTTGCACTACACATGCAGAAAAATACGCGTCCGTAAAAAAACGCATCAAAAAAACGCATGTGTGTGAACACACATGCGTTTTTTACGTGCGTAAAAAAAAGCGCGTATTTCTTTAGAAAACTGCATGCGTAAAAATACGCAACAAAATACGCACTGTGTGAACGTAGCCTTAGGGCTCAAACAGACCGGCGACTTGATTTCACGCATGAAGTCCCGCTCTGAACTTAGTACCTGAAAAGGAAGCTCGTACTTACCTGTCGGCGCCGCCCCCATAACCCGGCCTGTCCTCATGCGCTGCGTGACGGGACTCTCAGCGCAGGAACTCTTGGGAGAGGGCAGCGCACGAGGACAGGCCGGGTTATGGGGGAGGTGACAACAGGTAAGTACGAGCTTCCTTTTCAGGTACTAAGTTCAGAGCGGGACTTCATGCATGAAATCAAGTCGCCGGTCTGTTTGAGCCCTTAGGGAGCTTATGAACCGCGCTCAGTGCTGGTCAACAGACAAAGGCCGCTGATGTCGTGAGTCCGTGAGAATAGTTGGGTAGTAAATGTAATGGGGAACCCGAATGGTTCAGTGTTGTAGACAGAAGCAGAGGTGAACAAAAAGTACTGACTACAGCACGTGTGTTGGCATCACTGCAAACAGCCCCCCCATCTATCCGTACAGCCCCCCCAGCAAGCCCCCCATCTATCTATACAGACCCCCCAGTAAGCTCCCCCATCTATCCGTACAGCCCTCCATCTATCCATACAGACCCCCCAGTAAGCTCCCCTATCTATCCGTACAGCCCCCCATCTATCCATACAGACCCCCCAGTAAGTTCCCCCATCTATCCGTACAGACCCTCCCCATCTATCCATACAGATCCCCAGTAAGCTCACCCATATATCCGTACAGACTCCCCCCCCCCCCAGTAGGCCCCCCATCCAGTGGCGGATCTACATTGGGACGATTGGGGCGTCCGCCCCCGGCTCAAGGCTTCTTGGGGAGCCAGGGTATAATCGGGCCGGCCGCCCGACATCTTCGCCCCACGTCTCGCAGTGCGCGTGCACGGCCGCTTGTCTCGCGGTGGACGGCCAACGCCCCCTGCCCATGAGGGGAAACACCCACCTCTATTCCACCTCCAGCAACAAGCCCCATGACCACTCTCTGCCCTTGCCCCCTCTCTCTGCCCACGCCCTCGCTCTTCTCTCTGCCCGCGCCCTCTATCTGTCCTACTGTCTCTACCTGCCCCTCTCTCTGCCCGTGCACTCTCTCTGCCTTTCTCTCTCCACCTGCCCGCACCCTATCTCTCTGCCCTTCTCTGCCTGCACCCCCTGTCTCTGCCTGCGCCCTGCACTGTGCTACTGCAACCTTTATGGTGCCTGCAGCCTGCGAGCTGCATTCCCATCCCGATTCCCAGCTAAAAATTTTGCCCGAAAAAATTATTTTTTTTGGGGAGGTTTTATGAACAGCAGCGGGACCATGATCCATTTAATCCGCCACTGCCCCTATCTATCTGTAAGGCCCCCCCCAGTAAGCCCCCATGTATCCATAGAGACCCCCCAGTAAGCTCCCTTCTATCCGTACAGCCCCCCAGTAAGCCCCCATCTATCCATAGAGACCCCCCAGTAAGCCCCCATCTATGCGTACACAGCCCCCCCAGTAAGCCCCCATCTATCTATACAGACCCCCCAGTAAGCTCCCCCATCTATCCATAGAGGCCCCCCCATCTATGCGTACACAACCCCCCCCAGTAAGCCCCCCCATCTATGCGTACACAGCCCCCCCAGTAGTAAGCCCCCCATCTATGCGTACACAGCCCCCCCAGTAAGCCCCCCCATCTATGCGTACACAGCCCCCCAGTAAGCTCCCCATCTATGCATACACAGCCCCCCCCAGTAGTAAGCCCCCCATCTATCTATACACCCCCCCCTAGTAAGACACCCATCTATCCATACACAGCCCCCTAGTAAGCCCCCCCATCTATGCGTACACAGCACCCCAGTAGTAAGCCCCCCATCTATCCATACACAGCCCCCTATAGTAAGACCCCCATCTATCCACACACAGCCCCCCCCTAGTAAGACCCCCATCTATCCATACACAGCCCCCCCTAGTAAGACCCCATCTATCCATACACAGCCCCCCCCTAGTAAGACCCCCATCTATCCATACACTCCCCCCTAGTAAGACCCCCATCTATCCATACACAGCCTCCCCCTAGTAAGCCCCCCATCTATCCATACACAGCCCCCCCCTAGTAAGACCCCATCTATCCATACACAGCCCCCCTAATAAGGCCCCATCTATCCATACACAGCCCCCCCTAGTAAGACCCCCATCTATCCATACACAGCCCCCCTAGTAAGACCCCCATCTATCCATACACACAGCCCCCCCCTAGTAAGACCCCCATCCATCCATACACCCTCCCCCCCTCTAGTAAGACCCCCATCTATCCATACACAGCCTTTCCCTAGTAAGCCCCCCCATCTATCCATACACAGCCCCCCCCTAGTAAAACCCCCATCCATCCATACACCCTCCCCCCCTCTAGTAAGACCCCCATCCATCCATACACCCTCCCCCCCTCTAGTAAGACCCCCATCCATCCATACACCCTCCCCCCTCTAGTAAGACCCCCATCAATCCATACACAGCCCCCCCCTAGTAAGACCCCCATCCATCCATACACCCTCCCCCCTCTAGTAAGACCCCCATCCATCCATACACCTTCCCCCCCTCTAGTAAGACCCCCATCCATCCATACACCCTCCCCCCTCTAGTAAGACCCCCATCCATCCATACACCCTCCCCCCCTCTAGTAAGACCCCCATCTATCCATACACAGCCCTCCCCTAGTAAGACCCCATCTATCCATACACAGCCCCCACCCCTAGTAAGACCCCCATCTATCCATACACAGCCCCCGCCCCCTAGTAAGACCCCATCTATCCATACACAGCCCCCCATAGTAAGACCCCCATCCATACACAGCCCCCCCTAGTAAGCCCCCCCATCTATCCATACACAGCCCCCCCCTATTAAGACCCCCATCCATCCATACACCCTCCCCCTCTAGTAAGACCCCATCTATCCATACACAGCCCCCCCTAGTAAGACCCCCATCCATCCATACACCCTCCCCCCTCTAGTAAGACCCCCATCTATCCATACACCCTCCCCCCTCTAGTAAGACCCCCATCTATCCATACACAGCCCCCCCCCTAGTAACACCCCATCCATCCATACACCCTCCCCCCTCTAGTAAGACCCCCATCCATCCATACACCCTCCCCCCCTCTAGTAAGACCCCCATCCATCCATACACCCTCCCCCCTCTAGTAAGACCCCCATCTATCCATACACAGCCCCCCCCAGTAAGCCCCCCATCTATCCATACTCAGCCCCCCCCTAGTAAGACCCCCTCCATCCATACACCCTCCCACCTCTAGTAAGACCCCCATCTATCCATACACAGCCCCCCCTAGTAAGACCCCCATCTATCCATACACAGCCCCCCTAGTAAGACCCCAATCTATCCATACACACACCCCCCTAGTAAGACCCCATCTATCCATACACAGCCCCCCTAGTAAGGCCCCCATCTATCCATACACAGCCCCCCCCCTAGTAAGACCCCCATCTATCCATACACAGCCCCGCCCCCTAGTAAGAACCCCATCTATCCATACACACCCCCCCTAGTAAGACCCCCATCTATCCATACACAGCCCTCCCCTAGTAAGACCCCCATCTATCCATACACAGCCCCCCTAGTAAGACCCCCATCTATCCATACACACACCCCCTAGTAAGACCCATCTATCATACACAGCCCCTGTAAGGCCCCCATCTATCCATACACAGCCCCCCAGTAAGACCCCCATCTATCCATTTACAGCCCCGCCCCCTAGTAAGACCCCCATCTATCCATACACAGCCCCCCCTAGTAAGACCGCATCTATCCATACACAGCCCCCCCTAGTAAGCCCCCATCTATCCATACACAACCACCCCCTAGTAAGACCCCCATCCATCCATACACCTCCCCCCCTCTAGTAAGACCCCATCCATCCACCCTCCCTCCCTCTAGTAAGACCCCCATCTATCCATACACAGCCCCCCCCCAGTAAGACCTCTATCCATCCATACACCCTCCCCCCTCTAGTAAGACCCCATCCATCCATACACCTCCCCCCCTCTAGTAAGACCCCCATCCATCCATACACCCTCCCCCCCTCTAGTAAGACCCCCATCTATCCATACACAGCCCCCCCCCAGTAAGCCCCCCCATCTATCCATACACAGCCCCCCCCAGTAAGACCCCCTATCCATCCATATAACCCTCACCCCCTAGTAAGACCCAGACCTAATAAAAAAGAACCTGAAGGATTATTAATACCAGTCAATACAGAAGCCTGATGCAGTATAAGCGCCAGTGTTTTGAACAGCAAGGCGGGAAGACCGGCAAGTCGGGGGGCCGGGCTTTCACAGTGGAATGAAGCTCGCGCAGGGAAGCAAGCCTCCGCCGCGAGCACTAAATTAGAGGCGCGAGCACGAAGCGCGCGGCAGTCGCGCGCATGCGCAGAGGAATTAGAGCCGAGCACGCGACTGCCGTGCGCATGCGCAGAAGAAGGATTCGACTGCAGGGATGCGCTCGTGCTCTGTCGGCTCCCGTGGAGGGGGGAGGAGGGAGACCCTCCGGTGCTGCAGGAGCCTGAAGATGACCTCCCAGCTGCCCCCTGGATATGGCTCTGGCTGTGGGGGCAGTGCTCAGGGGCCCCTGAGGCTAGGGTCACACTTGCATTGTGACCCTAGCCATATGCAAGTATTGTATGTTGCAGCGCATAGCTTTTAATGCTATGCGCTGGAGGCAGCCCATAGAAACCCGACGTTTACCTTGACAACCACTGGTTGTCAATGTAAACATCGGGTTTCTATGGGCTCAGTTGCTGGCAGCGCATAGCGTTAAACGCTCTGCGCTGCAGCAGACAATACTTGCATCAGGCTAGGGTCACAACACAAGTGTGACCCTAGCCTCAGGGGCCCGGTGGGCCCCTCCAAGCAGTCGGGCCCCGGCACTTGCCCAAGTACACGGGGTGCTGACGCCGGCCTGCCCCCGGGCTGTGTCCTCTCAGTTCTTCCCCACCACATCTTATAGCAGCAGCTCCTGAGACTGTGGAGCTTCCTCCTTCCTGCAGCAGTGTGATGAGGTGGCAGGGGATGACTCATCACTCTGCTACAGTAGGCAAAGGAGGAAGCTCCACTGCTACCTGGAGCCAGCACATAGCGAATCTGCATCGCATGCAAATTAGCCATGTCACTGGAAGCTCAGCTGAGCACTCAGCTCCTTGCGGGGTCTGCCTCATGTGCCCCTTGTTAACAGGGCTGTCTGTCCCTAATGGGCCCCTCGCTGTCAGGGCTGCCTGTCCCTGATGGCCAGTGGGCCCCCCAGCTGTTCAGGGCCCCGACACTTGCCCGGGTATGCCGGGTGCTGACTCCGGCCTTGAATAGAGATGTTACTGAACCTTCCTGGATGTAATGCTGCCTCTCTATTGCTGCTAAGGTCCTTGTTGATGAGCTGCAGAAGTGATGGCGCAATTACATGTCAGTGCAGCCAATCTCTGGGCTAAGTAGCTCTGCCAATGTAGACAGCACACACTATAAGTCTATACATTATATTCTCAGAAGGCACTTAAAGCTAATTATATTCAAACATTGTGTTATGTAAAGTGTTCAGATATAAATAATGTAAGTGCTAATTTCCTTTACAACATGTAGACTACACTGTCGCTCTACCATTGTGATGCATCCTAAGGGTGATTGCTCACAATCAGGATTAGCAGCATTTTAGATGCAGCATGTTTTTGCTGTGTCCAAAATGCTGCATAGTACAGTACAAGCAACGTGGATGGGATTTATAGAAATCCCATGCCTACTGTGCTTCTTTTTACACAGCCTAAACTTACATGTGGAGTGGCTTCCTGAGTGGCAGCATGTCAATTCATGCTTGTGGAGATGTTAGTGTTCTCAGAGGGAGAACACAATGAAAATCTACTTTGATGAGCAAACCCCTGGAGGTTCGGATACAGTGGTTGCATGTTCGGGACCTGAACATGACCCCATATGTCATCGCTAGTAAGTGATTGGCTGGTTCACTGTCACCAGTGATGGGAGGGAGGTTGTGAGGTTTGACCGGCATGATAGTCGTTGGCCGGTATACATCACATGGGCCTTGAGCCTTGCATACAGAGTTAACGGCATCTGGACCTGTGTGTATGAATAGATGAGTGTTTTACTTGACCTGAGTGGTGCACAAAGGGTTAACTGCACCCACATCTGTGTAAGTGAGTGTGCTGATGACTCACAGAATCCCAGCTGTAGTTGTGGCAGGCAAGGATTTGAGCTGCCTAGGCCTGTGTTTCAGGGCAAAACAGACTGATCCTCTGAGATGGGAGGACGTGGGTCAGAGGAGCCCTGTCCCTCTGGGACGTGGAGGGAAGAGGACCTCTCCATGCAGGAGACACCTGTCCCTCTGACTGAGTGTGAGCCTGTGGCCAGACAGAGGGTTGTAATGGCTCCTGGAGTTAGGAAGACTGGCATACCTGGAGGGGCTCACTCTGGACATGTTGCTCAAGCTGCGGTTCGGGAGGCCTGCCTATGTTGGTAAGGCTTTGAGACGGCTGCGCCTCATGAACAGGGTGAGGAGACCTTGGGGATGCTGGTGTCGCGCCCCAATACGTAGGTGCCACAAAAGGGGTACTGCACCCAGAAAAGTGGTGTAGTACGCCACTGCAATTGGGACTATGGTCACAAGATGGAGCCCTAGAGCTGCACTCAAACACTAGGATAGTGGGTGGAAAGAATCCAAGGAGGGTCTTAGCGACCTCTAGAGGGAACCGGAGAGCTCAGTCAGTCAGACAGTCAGTCAGTCAGTCAGTGGAAGGAATCAGGCAACCAGCCTGTGAGGAAAAAGAGGGCCATCTCGGCTGAGGGGCCCTGAGAAGGAACAGATCCCAATTAAAAAGAAAAGAAAGCAAGGAAACTCAGAAATACCGAGTTAACTTGAGTGGGGAGCGAGCAACGGATAGAGTTTGCTCCATAGGAAGAAACCCGGGTACCGGAGCCTGCACCTGTGAGTACTCCAAGTCTCACAGAAAATCCGCTAAACAGGGATATTATAAATACGGCCCTGACTCCCAAAGATCCCACAAGAGGGAAGCCAGAAGCGCAGTAGGAAGCTGCGGCATTCAACAGAAGGTTAACCCGAAGGGTACAAAAGGGAGAGGAGACAGAAGCAGAAGCAGCAGGAGGCCAGATAATCTATAGAAGATCAGGCTTCACATTGGGAACAGAATAGAAGGAAAAGAAAGGAACATAAAGGAGGGTTCCATCTGCAGCTAGACATCCCAATTGCAGCCTGGAGCATTTGCTAGTATACCATCTAATGAACTGTTGAACTGTAAGCTGAAAGAGAGTGTTCAAGTAAAGTTACCCGGTGAAGTGAAGCTTTGACTCTGCTGCATCCTTTCAATTACAAACTGTTTGCTTTTCAGCATCACTCCCCCGGTGGTCCAGTCCTGCCTGCGGGGACTATGCCATCCAAGCCGCAATACCACCGACCACCGGAGGACTGTGGTGGCACTGGTGATCATCACCAGACTCAGCAGGTGGCGTCACGACAAAGACAACTTGTAAATATTCCTCTGTAAATACTATCCCCTTATTCAATTGACCCCCAGGACCACGGCTTTCGGGATGGCCACCCGTGACTTCCTGGACTGACTAGGAGAGAGAGCCCGAGAGTCGAGTACCCCACAGCCCTGGGTGCGCGTCAACTTCTGACCTCCAGGTACTGTGTGCTTTGAATTGGCCTTAAAATTAACTTTTATTGACTTTTCTGGCTTTGCCCGGTGCAAAGATGGATTCCCGCCATTGCCGCGTGGGGGCCCAAGATGGCGCCGACGCCATGAAGTAAACAACATGTGCAGGTCCGGGGGAGTGCCTCAGCCCCTAGAAGAAGGAGGCCCTGGCAAGAGGCGCGAAAAAGTGTGGCCATCAATCAATCAGGGGGGCGGCCCACAGGAAGTTCCAGGGGAATGCCCGCCCATCGCTGTACAAACCGGAAGAGAAGGACAGACGCCATCAGACTCCTTTGTACCCAGCAGCATGGCAGCACCCCAATGGAGAGACGTCGTCCGCGAGCTGAAGGAGCAGACCTGCGCCGAGCAAGGCGATCCAGCAGCTGTGTCCCTACTCACGCTAGAGGGGGATGCATAATACTAGCGGGAAGCTTTCACCCGGCTCCAGCAGGAGATGAAGCAGACGATAGCATGGTTGTGCCGGAGATGAAGTGTGGAGAGGACGTACGAATTGTCGGCAAGAGGGACGGCCAACGAGGCGCGGGAAGCAGAAGTCGCCGTCAGAGCCGGGGAGAAGTACAAAGCTTCCCTTCCACCACCAGCAGAGACCCGAGACGTGGGGATTCAGACGGAGCCCCCGACGCCAGCACCATCACCGTCCCAAGCCAGCAGCAGTCCCTTGGCAGTACTGCCAAGGACCCCCCGCCATAGTAAGCGCTGCGGAGATATGTGTATGTGCCATTCCCAAACGCCATAGACACAGTCCCTCACCACCCCCATACCAACCCCTGCCAAGCACTTGGTCACCCCAAGAGGAGCAGAGCCGGTAGTCAGGCACAGGGAAAGGGAGGAATGGTATCAAAGGGAGCGCACCACCAAAAGGCTCAGAGATGAAGCTCTCGCACAGCCCCCATTATCCATAGAACTATGCAAACTGGGCACAGTCATATCGGTGTACCATAAAGATGGATGGGGTTTTATAAGAGAACCAGGACTTTTGGACGATATATTCTTTTCCCGGTGGGATGTTGAATCATTTTTAAGACAAGGACATCCCTGACATGACTTATACAGAGGAGAACAGATCACCTATGAGAGATATCCTGCCCCACTTGGATGGTTCGCCATTAGAATTTCCAAAACAGACTAATGAACGCTGGATAATAGACTCCCGATGAGAGACATTACTTTTCCCCTATATATACCCCTTTTTATCTTGCTGAAACCCTTTTAAAGGAAGAGTGTGTCCCCAGAGGCCCTTGAGAACTTTTATATTGAACATTGACCCCAGTTACGTGTGATAATGAGAAGAGCGACCAAGCGGTGACAATGCACACTGGACTGTGTAGGACTAGAGGTTACCACTGGGCCCACATGCTGAAGTCGGTCCCGTTGGGCCAGAGTAATAATGTGTGTGATGTTTATATGCAACGTTTAAAGATATGCGACTCCCCGGACGGGGAAGAAACCTTAAATATTCCTAATTGTATATAGTTTACCCGTTAATGTTGATGATTGCATAAATATAAAAATGTTTTTTTTTCACTTCCCGAAGGGCGAGTGTGATGCTCGGGGAAGAGCAAGTTCAATCAAGGGGGAGTGTGGCGCCCCTCTACGTAGGTGCCACAAAAGGGGTACTGCACCCAGAAAAGCGGTGTAGTACTCCACTGCAATTGGGACTATGGTCACAAGATGGAGCCCTAGAGCTGCACTCACACACTAGGATAGTGGGTGGAAGGAACCCAGGGAGGTTGTGAGGTATGACCGGCATGATAGTCCATGGTCGGTATACATCACACGGGCCTTGAGCCTTGCATACAGGGTTAACGGCATCTGGACCTGTGTGTATGAATAGATGAGTGTTTTACTAGACCTGACTGGTGCACAAAGGGTTAACTGCACCCACATCTGTGTGAGTGTGCTGATGACTCACAGAATCCCAGCTGTAGTTGTGGCAGGCAAGGATTTAAGCTGCCTAGGCCTGTGTGGGTTTGAAAAACGGATTCTCCTGGATTGTACCCGTCTGGTGCAATCCGGCGCCCCATAACATGGGGCTCTATGGTCCCGGATTGCCCCGTACCGGGACAATTCGGGAGAATCCGGTTTTTACTTAATGCATGACCGCGGCCAGCTCCCTGCTAGCCGCGGTCAGTTCTGCGGTCCCTGCTGCCTGACAGCAGGATCCTCTGCTCCCCCCACAGCCTCACCACCTCATCCTAAGTTAGGATAGGGTGGGGAGGTGATGGGGGGAGCAGAGGATCCCGCTGTCAGGCGGCGGGGAAGCTGTCAGCGGCTGTCAGCATTGTTTAAAAGCCAGCGGCTTTTTACCACTGACTTTTAAACAACGAAATGGGGAATTGCAGGTTTTTCCTCTGCTGCAAGACCTCTTTATAGGGTCCAGCAGCAGAGGAATTGCACTTCCCTTGATTTACATTGGACTCGTTACTCTGCAAGTAATCGCTAGGAAACAGAGTAACGAGTAGAGCGAGTACCGTACTATTCGGCGAGTACCAAGTAGTAGCGAGTAGACTCGCTCATCCCTAACGTCAATCATGCGCCCATTTCAGCCTGTTCCTCAGCCCCCACACCGCTTTTTTGGGTCCAGCAGAAAATTACTCACATTCCCTATTGACTAACATTGGACTCGCTACTCGCACCGAATACCCGAGTATGACGATCTACTTGGCACGAGTATAGCGAGTCTGAGTATTTGACTACTCGCTCATTCCTAGTCATTATAGTTATTTTTCATTGTCTTGTAAATGTCTTCTAAACTTTGATTTTGTATTTGCCAATGCACATTTCTTTGTATGTGATGCACTGGGACCTTCACAACCGTTATCTCAGCAGTGCAGATCATTATACACTACAATTCAGGATTGACGTGAATGTTTAATTTGATGGAAAGTCATGTCTGTCTCAATGCTATGTTTACAGGGAGAATAATAAATAGGGTTTCATGGGAGGAAATATATTAAAGCAGCTGAACATATATCACATGAGAAAACAATAAAATGTACATTTTAATCCCTAATAAATTTCATATGTCCTCTTGTTTTGATATTGCTTGTATTTATTTTCAGGCTTGTCTACCAAAATCAGTCCTGAAGATGGTTTCATTGAACACAGTATCAGTCCTGAAGATGGTTTCATTGAACACAGTACAAAGGAGAGAAACTTAGATCCATGGAAAGAAGAACATATGGAGGAGGATGGTACATTAAACAATCGAAATTCATCAAGTATAGTTCTAAGCCAGTCTTCGTGTTTAACTAGATCTTAAAGAGGTTGTTTGTTAGGGCTTCATAGGGCAGCAGACAAGTAAAATAACAAATAGAGGCAGGGCCGGCTCCAGGTTTTTGTGGGCCCCGGGTGAAGCAGTCTCAGTGGGCCCTTTAACTCATACTATGATTCATGAATATAATCTAGAAGATGCAGGTTGTGTATATGTAATATAGAGGCTCCTGGGTGGGCTGTACATATAATATAGAGGCTGTTCAGGGTTGAATATATAATATGGAGACTACTGGGCTGTATATATAATATAGAGGCTGCGGGCTGTATTATTATTTTGGAGGCTGTGCTGGGCTGTATATATAATATGGAAGCTGTGCTGGACTATATATATTATTTGGAGGCTGTGCCAGGCTGTATATATTATATGGAAGCTGTGGGAGCTTAGCAGCAGCCTCCAAATAATATATCCAGCCCAGCACAGCCGCCAAATAATATATATAGTCCAGCACAGCTTCCATATTATATATACAGCCCAGCACAGCTTCCAAATAGTATATATAGCACAGCACAGCCTCCAAATAGTATATATAGCCCAGCACACTTTCCATATTATATATACAGCACAACAGCAGTCTCCATATACCTCAGCAGCACAGCCTCCATATACCCCAGCACAGCCTCTGTATACCGCCAGCACAGTCTCTGTATACCGCCAGCACAGCCTGTATATACAGCCAGCACAGCCTCTATATACAATTAGCACTGCCTCTATATACAGACAGCACAGCCTCTATATACAGTCAGCATAGCCTTTATATACAGTCAGCACAGCCTCTCTATACAGTCAGCACAGCCTCTATATACACACAGCACAGGCTCTATATACAGTCATCATAGCCTCTATATACAGTCAGCACAGCCTCTATATACAGTCAGCACAGCCTGTAAATACAGTCAGCACAGCCTCTATATATAGTCAGCACAGACTCTATATACAGTCAGCACAGACTCTATATACAGTCAGCACTTCCTCTATATACAGTCAGCACTTCCTCTATATACAGTCAGCACAGCCTCTATATACAGTCAGCACAGCCTGCATATACTCCAGCACAGCCTCTATATACAGTCAGCACAGCCTCTATACAGTCAGCACAGCCTCTATATGCAGTCAGCAAAGCCTCTAAATACAGTCAGCACACCCTCCATTGTACATATAATCCCCATCCTGCTGCTCACAGAAAATAAAAAAAAACTGATCATACTCACCTTCCACCCGTTCCCCCGGGGCTGTGTCCTCCTCAGATTCTTCCCCACCACATCCTTATAGCAGCAGCTCCTGAGACTGTGGAGCTTCCTCCTTCCTGCAGCAGTGTGATGAGGTGGCAGGGGGATGACTCATCACTCTGCTACAGTAGGCAAAGGAGGAAGCTCCACTTCTCCCTGGAGCCAGCACATAGCGAATCTGCATCGCATGCAAATTAGCCATGTGCACTGGAAGCTCAGCTGAGCACTCAGCTCCTTACAGGGTCTGCCTGATGTGCCCCTTGTTAACAGGGCTGTCTGTTCCTAATGGGCCCCTCACTGTCAGGGCTGCCTGTCCCTGATGGCCAGTGGGCCCCCAGCTGTTCAGGGCCCCCACACTTGCCCGGGTATGCCGGGTGCTGACTCCGGCCTTGAATAGAGGTGTTACTGAACCTTCCTGGATGTAATGCTGCCTCTCTATTGCTGCTAAGGTCCTTGTTGATGAGCTGCAGAAGTGATGGAGCAATTACATGTCAGTGCAGCCAATCTCTGGGCTAAGTAGCTCTGCCAATGTAGACAGCACACACTATAAGTGTATACATTATATTCTCAGAAGGCACTTAAAGCTAATTATATTCAAACATTGTGTTATGTAAAGTGTTCAGATATGAATAATGTAAGTGCTAATTCCCTTTACAACATGTAGACTACACTGTCGCTGCACCATTGTAATGCATCCTAAGGGTGATTGCTCACAATCAGGATTAGCACCATTTTAGACGCAGCATGTTTTTGCTGTGTCCAAAATGCTGCATAGTACAGTACAAGCAACGTGGATGGGATTTATAAAATCCCATGCCTACTGTGCTTCTTTTTACACAGCCTAAACTGACATGTGGAGTGGCTTCCTGAGTGGCAGCATGTCAATTCATGCTTGTGGAGATGTTAGTGTTCTCAGAGGGAGAACACAATGAAAATCTACTTTGATGAGCAAACCCCTGGAGGTTCGGGTACAGTGGTTGCATGTTCGGGACCTGAACATGACCCCATATGTCATCGCTAGTAAGTGGTTGGCTGGTTCACTGTCACTTCCAGTGATGGGAGGGAGGTTGTGAGGTTTGACCGGCATGATAGTCGTTGGCCGGTATACATCACATGGGCCTTAAGCCTTGCATACAGAGTTAACGGCATCTGGACCTGTGTGTATGAATAGATGAGTGTTTTACTTGACCTGAGTGGTGCACAAAGGGTTAACTGCACCCACATCTGTGTAAGTGAGTGTGCTGATGACTCACAGAATCCCAGCTGTAGTTGTGGCAGGCAAGGATTTGAGCTGCCTAGGTCTGTGTTTCAGGGCAAAACAGACTGATCCTCTGAGATGGGAGGACGTGGGTCAAAGGAGGCGTGTCCCTCTGGGACGTGGAGGGAAGCCGGCCTCTCCATACAGGAGACACCTGTCCCTCTGACTGAGTGTGAGCCTGTGGCCAGACAGAGGGTTGTAATGGCTCCTGGAGTTAGGAAGACTGGCAAACCTGGAGGGGCTCACTCTGGACATGTTGGTCAAGCTGCAGTTCGGGAGGCCTGCCTGTGTTGGTAAGGCTTTGAGACAGCTGCGCCTCATGAACAGGGTGTAAAACAAAAAGGAAAAGGGGCGCAAATGTGTAGGATCCCCTTATTAAAAACGTCTAAGTGGCGTGGATAGGTGGCCGCTCACCTTATCGGGTTGTGCAAGTCCTGCACAACCCGGTTTATCAGCCTCCGCCACCGGCGGTATGTGCACTGCCTCTCCGCTCTCCTCTCTCCTGTTCAAGGCAGATCGTTTGTGCTGTTCCTGAGCTGCTCCAGCCACCAGTCCCTCATCACAACCTGATGAAGACTGTTTGTATGCAGTTGAAACGCGTAGTGGAGCTGTGAGGGGAGCTAAGAAGTTAATAAAAGGTTTGCCAATTATGAAAACATCTTACATGTCTGCTTGTTCCTTAGAGCGCTCCTAATCAGACCGCCATTACTATTTTTTGCATCATGAACAGGGTGAGGAAACCTCAGGGATGCTGGTATGGCACCCCACTACGTAGGTGCCACAAAAGGGGTACTGCACCCAGAAAAGTGGTGTAGTACTCCACTGCAGTTGGGACTATGGTCACAAGATGGAGCCCTAGAGCTGCACTCACACACTAGGATAGTGGGTGGAAGGAACCCAGGGAGGGTCTTAGCGACCTCTAGAGGGAACCGGAGAGCTCAGTCAGTCAGTCAGTCAGTCAATGGAAGGAATCAGGCAACCAGCCTGTGAGGAAAAAGAGGGCCATCTCGGGTGAGGGGCCCTGAGAAGGAACAGATCCCAATTAAAAAGAAAAGAAAGCAAGGAAACTCAGAAATGCCGAGTTAACTTGAGTGGGGAGCAAGTAACGGATAGAGTTTGCTCCATAGGAAGAAACCCGGGTACCGGAGCCTGCACCTGTGAGTACTCCAAGTCTCACAGAAAATCCGCTAAACAGGGATATTATAAATACGGCCCTGACTCCCAAAGATCCCACAAGAGGGAAGCCAGAAGCGCAGTAGGAAGCTGCGGCATTCAACAGAAGGTTAACCCGACGGGTACAAAAGGGAGAGGAGACAGAAGCAGAAGCAGCAGGAGGCCAGATAATCTATAGAAGATCAGGCTTCACATTGGGAACAGAATAGAAGGAAAAGAAAGGAACATAAAGGAGGGTTCCATCTGCAGCCTGACATCCCAATTGCAGCCTGGAGCATTTGCTAGTATACCATCTAATGAACTGTTGAACTGTAAGCTGAAAGAGAGTGTTCAAGTAAAGTTACCCGGTGAAGTGAAGCTTTGACTCTGCTGCATCCTTTCAATTACAAACTGTTTGCTTTTCAGCATCACTCCCCCGGTGGTCCACTCCTGCCTGCGGGGACTATGCCATCCAAGCCGCAATACCACCGACCACCGGAGGACTGTGGTGGCACTGGTGATCATCACCAGACTCAGCAGGTGGCGTCACGACAAAGACAACTTGTAAATATTCCTCTGTAAATACTATCCCCTTATTCAATTGACCCCCAGGACCACGGCTTTCGGGATGGCCACCCGTGACTTCCTGGACTGACTAGGAGAGAGAGCCCGAGAGTCGAGTACCCCACAGCCCTGGGTGCGCGTCAACTTCTGGCCTCACTAACAGCATACCGTGCCCGGTACCTCCGGGTACTGTGTGCTTTGAATTGGCCTTAAAATTGACTTTTATTGACTTTTCCGGCTTTGCCCGGTGCAAAGATGGATTCCGCCATTGCCGCGTGGGGGCCCAAGATGGCGCCGACGCCATGAAGTAAACAACATATGCAGGCCCGGGAGAGTGCCTCAGCCCCTAGTAGAAGGAGGCCCTGGCAAGAGGCGCAAAAAAGTGTGGCCGCCCCGATTGACATCAATCAATCAGGGGGGCGGCCCACAGGAAGTTCCAGGGGAATGCCTGCCCATCGCTGTACAAACCGGAAGAGAAGGACAGACGCCATCAGAATCCTTTGTACCCGGCAGCATGGCAGCACCCCAATGGAGAGACGTCGTCCGCGAGCTGGAGGAGCAGACCCGCGCCGAACAAGGCGATCCGGCAGCTGTGTCCCTACTCACGCTAGAGGGGGATGCATAATACTAGCGGGAAGATTTCACCCGGCTCCAGCAGGAGATGGAGCAGACAATAGCATGGGTGTGCCGGAGATGAAGTGTGGAGAGGACGTACGAATTGTCAGCAAGAGGGACGGCCCGCGAGGCGCGGGAAGCAGAAGTCGCCGTCAGAGCCGTGGAGAAGTACAAAGCTTCCCTTCCACCACCAGCAGAGACCCGAGACATTGGGACGCAGATGGAGCCCCCGACGCCAGCACCATCACCGTCCGAAGCCTGCAGCAGTCCTCGGCTGGAAACTGCATTTGTAATAGCACCGGAGCGAATCTTGCTGGACGTGGACGTAGAGGAGCTACACGAGGAGCCTGAAGACCGCAATGACGATGATGACGACTATGAGGAACCGGCTGGAGCCTCAGGAACAAGCACCCCAGGAGCGGCCTGGTGGATGACCTGGCAGCAGTACCGCCAAGGACCCCCCGCCATAGCAAGCACTGCAGAGGTATGTGTATGTGCCATTCCCAAACGCCATAGACACAGTCCCTCATCACCCCCATACCAACCCCTGCCAAGCACCCGGTCACCCCAAGAGGAGCGGAGCCCGGTAGTCAGGCACAGGGAAAGGGAGGAATGGTATCAAAGGGAGCGCACCACCAAAAGGCTCAGAGATGAAGCTCTCGCACAGCCCTCATTATTCATAGAAGTACGCAAACTGGGCACAGTCATATCGGTGTACCATAAAGATGGATGGGGTTTTATAAGAGAACCAGGACTTTTGGACCATATATTCTTTTCCCGGCGGGATGCTGAATAATTTTTAAGACAAGGACACCACCGACGTGATTTATTGACTTATACAGAGTAGAACAGGTCTCCTATGAGAGATATCCTGCCCCGCTTGGATGGTTCGCCATTAGAATTTCCAAAACAGACTAATGATCGCTGGATAATAGACTCCCGATGAGAGACATTACATTTCCCCTATATATACCCCTTTTTATCTTGCTGAAACCCTTTTAAAGGAAGAGTGTGTCCCCAGAGACCCTTGAGAACTTTTATATTGAACATTGACCCCAGTTATGTGTGATAATGATAAGAGCGGCCAAGCGGTGATAATGCACACTGGACTGTGTAGGACTAGAGGTTACCACTGGGCCCACATGCTGAAGTCGGTCCCGTTGGGCCAGAGTAATAATGTGTGTGATGTTTATATGCAACGTTTAAAGATATGCGCCTCCCCGGATGGGGAAGAAACCTTAAATATTCCTAATTGTATATAGTTTACCCGTTAATGTTGATGATTGCATAAATATAAAAATGTTTTTTTTTCACTTCCCGAAGGGCGAGTGTGATGCTCGGGGACGAGCATGTTCAATCAAGGGGGAGTGTGGAGCCTCCCTACGTAGGTGCCACAAAAGGGGTACTGCACCCAGAAAAGCGGTGTAGTCCTCCGCTGCAATTGGGCCTATGGTCACAAGATGGAGCCCTAGAGCTGCACTCACACACTAGGATAGTGGGTGGGAGGAACCCAGGGAGGTTGTGAGGTATGACCGGCATGATAGTCAATGGCCGGTACACATCACATGGGCCTTGAGCCTTGCATACAGGGTTAACGGCATCTAGACCTGTGTGTATGAATAGATGAGTGTTTTGTGTTTTACAAGACCTGACTGGTGCACAAAGGGTTAACTGCACCCACATCTGTGTAAGTGAGTGTGCTGATGACTCACAGAATCCTAGCTGTAGTTGTGGCAGGCAAGGATATGAGCTGCCTAGACCTGTGTGGGTTTGAAAAACGGATTCTCCTGGATTGTACCCGTCTGGTGCAATCCGGCGCCCCATAACATGGGGCTCTATGGTCCCGGATTGCCCCGGATCGGGGCAATCCGGGAGAATCTGATTTTCACTTAATGCATGACCGCGGCCAGCTCCCTGCTGGCCGCGGTCAGTTCTGCGCTCCCTGCTGCCTGACAGCAGGATCCTCCGTTCCCCCCGTAGCCTCCCCACCTGATCCTAAGTTAGGATAGGGTGGGGAGGTGATGGGGGGAGCAGAGGATCCCGCTGTCAGGCGGCGGGGAAGCTGTAAGCGGCTGTCAGCATTGTTTAAAAGCCAGCAGCTTTTTACGGCTGGCTTTTAAACAATGTGATGGGGAATTGCAGGTTTTTCCTTTGCTGCAAGACCTCTTTATAGGGTCCAGCAGCAGAGGAATTGCACTTCCCTTGATTTACATTGGACTCATTACTCTGCGAGTAATCGCTAGGAAACAGAGTAACGAGTAGAGCGAGTACCGTACTATTCAGCGAGTACCGAGTAGTAGCGAGTAGACTCGCTCACCCCTAACGTCAATCATGCGCCCATTTCAGCTCTTTCCTCAGCCCCCACACCACTTTTTTGGGTCCAGCAGACAATTACTCACATTTCCTATTGACTGACATTGGACTCGCTACTCGCACCGAATATCCGAGTATGACAGTCTACTTGGCACGAGTATAGCGAGTCTGAGTATTTGACTACTCGCTCATTCCTAGTCATTATAGTTATTTTTCATTGTCTTGTAAATGTCTTCTAAACTTTGATTTTGTATTTGCCAATGCACATTTCTTTGTACGTGATGCGCTGGGCCCTTCACGACCGTTATCTCAGCAGTGCAGAGCATATACACTACAATTCAGGATTGACCTGAGTGTTTAATTTGATGGAAAGTCATGTCTGCCTCAATGCTATGTTTACAGGGAGAATAATAAATAGGGTTTGATGGGAGGAAATATATTAAAGCAGCTGCACATATATCACATGAGAAGAAATGTACATTTTAATCCCTAATTAATTTCATATGTCCTCTTGTTTTGATATTGCTTGTATTTATTTTCAGGCTTGTCTACCAAAATCAGTCCTGAAGATGGTTTCACTGAACACAGTACAAAGGAGAGAAACTTAGATCCATATGAAGAAGAACATATGGAGGACGATGGTACATTAAACAACGAAATTCATCAAGTATAGTTCTAAGCCAGTCTTCGTGCCTAGCTAGATCTTAAAGAGGTTGTTTGCTAGGGCTTCATAGGGCAGCAGACAAGTAAAATAACAAATAGAGGCAGGGTCGGCTCCAGGTTTTTGTGGGCCCCAGGCGAAGCAGTCTCAGTGGGCCCCTTTAACACATACTATGATTCATGAATATAATATAGAAGCTGCAGGTTGTGTATATGTAATATAGAAGCTCCTGGGTGGGCTGTACATATAATATAGAGGCTGTTCAGGGTTGTATATATAATATGGAGACTACTGGGCAGTATATTATAATATAGAGGCTGCGGGCTGTATATATTATTTGGAGGTTGTCCTGCGCTGTATATATAATATGGAAGCTGTGCTGGACTATATATATAATTTGGAGGCTGTGCCAGGCTGTATATATTATATGGAAGCTGTGGGAGCTTAGCAGCAGCCTCCAAATAATATATATAGTCCTGCACAGCTTCCATATTATACATACAGCCCAGCACAGCTTCCAAATAGTATATATAGCCCAGCACAGCCTCCAAATAGTATGTATACCCCAGCACAGCTTCCATATTATATATACAGCACAACAGCAGTCTCCATATACCTCAGCAGCACAGCCTCCATATACCCCAGCACAGCATCCGTATACCGCCAGCACAGTCTCAGTATAAAGCCAGCACAGTCAGCACAGGCTCTATATACAGTCAGCACAGCCTCTATGTACAATCTGCACCGCCTCTATATACAGACAGCACAGCCTCTATATACAGTCAGCATAGCCTCTATAAAGTCAGCACAGCATCTCTATACAGTCAGCACAGCCTCTATATACACGCAGCACAGCAGCACAGCCTCTATATACAGTCATCATAGTTTCTATATACAGTCAGCACAGCCTCTATATACAGTCAGCACAGCCTCTATATACAGTCAGCACAGCCTCTATATACAGTCAGCACAGCTCTTTACAGTCGCACTTCCTCTATATACAGTCAGCACAGCCTCTATATATAGTCAGCACAGCCTCTATATACAGTCAGCACAGCCTGCATATACTCCAGCACAGCCCTATATACAGTCAGCACAGCCTCTATACAGTCAGCACAGCCTCTATATACTCCAGCACAGCCTCTATATACAGTCAGCACAGCCTCTATATATAGTCAGCACACCCTTCATGGTACATATAATCCCCCATCCTGCTGCTCACAGTAAAAAAAAAAACTGATCATACTCACCTTCCATCCGTTCCCCCGGGGCTGTGTCCTCTTCAGATTCTTCCCCACCACATCATTATAGCAGCAGCTCCTGGGACTGTGGAACTTCCTCCTTCCTGCAGCAGTGTGATGAGGTGGCAGGGGGATGACTCATCACTCTGCTACAGTAGGCAAAGGAGGAAGCTCCACTGCTCCCTGGAGCCAGCACATGGCTAATCTGCATCGCATGGAAATTAGCCATGTGCACTGGAAGCTCAGCTGAGCACTCAGCTCCTTGCTGAGTCTGCTTGTTGTGCCCCTTGTTAACAGGCCTGTCTGTCCCTAATGGGCCCCTGACTGTCAGGTCTGCCTGTCCCTGATGGCCAGTGGGCCCCCCAGCTGTTCAGGGCCCCGGCACTTGCCCAGGTATGCCAGGTGCTGACTCCGGCCCTGAATAGAGGTGTTACTGAACCTTCCTGGATGTAATGCTGTCTCTCTATTGCTGCTAAGGTCCTTGTTGATGAGCTGCAGAAGTGATGGCGCAATTACATGTCAGTGCAGCCAATCTCTGGGCTAAGTAGCTCTGCCAATGTAGACAGCACACACTATAAGTGTATACATTATATTCTCAGAAGGCACTTAAAGCTAATTATATTCAAACATTGTTTTATGTAAAGTGTTCAGATATAAACAATGTAAGTGCTAATTCCCTTTACAACATGTAGACTACACTGTGCTACACCATTGTAATGCCTCCTAAGGGTGATTGCTCACAATCAGGATTAGCAGCATTTTAGACGCAGCATGTTTTTGCTGTGTCCAAAATGCTGCATAGTACAGTACAAGCAACGTGGATGGGATTTATAGAAATCCCATGCCTACTGTGCTTCTTTTTACACAGCCTAAACTGACATGTGGAGTGGCTTCCTGAGTGGCAGCATGTCAATTCATGCTTGTGGAGAAGTTAGTGTTCTCAGAGGGAGAACACAATGAAAATCTGCTTTGATGAGTAAACCCCTGGAGGCTCGGGTACAGTGGTTACATGTTCGAGACCCGAACATGACCCCATATGTCATCGCTAGTAAGTGATTGGCTGGTTCACTGTCACCTCCAGTGATGGGAGGTTGTGAGGTATGACCGGCATGATAGTCCATGGCCGGTATACATCACATGGGCCTTGAGCCTTGCATACAGGGTTAATGGCATCCGGACCAGTGTGTATGAATAGATAAGTGTTTCACTAGACCTGACTGGTGCGCAAAGGGTTAACTGCACCCACATCTGTGTAAGTGAGTGTGCTGATGACTCACAGAATCCCAGCTGTAGTTGTGGCAGGCAAGGATATGAGCTGCCTAGGTCTGTGTTTCAGGGCAAAACAGACTGATCCTCTGAGATGGGAGGACGTGGGTCAAAGGAGGCCTGTCCCTCTGGGACGTGGAGGGAAGCCGGCCTCTCCATGAAGGAGACACCTGTCCCTCTGACCTGACTGTGAGCCTGTGACCAGACAGAGGATTTTAATGGCTCCTGGAGTTAGGAAGACTGGCAAACCTGGAGGGGGCTCACTCTGGACATGTTGGTTAAGCTGCGGTCCGGGAGGCCTGCCTGTGTTGGTAAGGCTTTGAGACGGCTGCGCCTCATGAACAGGGTGAGGAGACCTCGGGGATGCTGGTGTGGCGCCCCACTACGTAGGTGCCAGAAAAGGGGTACTGCACCCAGAAAAGTGGTGTAGTACTCCACTGCAATTGGGACTATGGTCACAAGATGGAACCCTAGATCTGCACTCACACACTAGGATAGTGGGTGGAAGGAACCCAGGGAGGGTCTTAGCGACCTCTAGAGGTAATCGGAGAGCTCAGTCAGTCAGTCAGGCAGTCAGTCAGTGGAAGGAATCAGGCAACCAGCCTGTGAGGAAAAAGAGGGCCATCTCGGCTGAGGGGCCCTGAGAAGGAACAGATCCCAACCAAAAAGAAAAGAAAGCAAGGAAACTCAGAATTGCCAAGTTAACTTGAGTGGGGAGTGAGTAATGGATAGAGTTTGCCCCATAGGAAGAAACCCGGGTACCGGAACCAGCACCCGTGAGTACTCTAAGTCTCAAAGAAAATCCGCTAAACAGGGATATTATAAATACGGCCCTGACTCACAAAGTTCCCACAAGAGGGAAGCCAGAAGCGCAGTAGGCAGCTGCGGCATTCAACAGAAGGTTAACCCGACGGATACAAAAGGGAGAAGAGACAGAAGCAGAAGCAGCAGGAGGCCAGATAATCTATAGGAGATCAGGCTTCACACTAGGAACAGAATAGAAGGAAAAGAAAGGAACATAAAGGAGGGTTCTATCTGCAGCCAGACATCCCAATTGCAGCCTGGAGCATTTGCCAGTATACAAAAACTACTCAAAATGGCAGCATCAGAATAACTTACCATCCATGCCACATCCAAAAACCAACACTGCACTTGCAGGATGCAGTCAGACCCCACTATGTGAAGCAAGCACCAGGTGCAGGCTGATAAAAATCACCTCTATCTACAACAAAGTGTGGGAGGAGACCTGCCATGCACATATTGGGCTTGCTTAGGACACCATTCACACTGATGCAGAATGATGCAGAGTGTCTGAAAGCTACCCACTGGCTCTGCCACCTGACCAATAGGCTGTCCAGTACGATGCTTCTGCACCACTAGATGAAAGGCCCCGCATGGGGCCCAGCTGCACCCCGAAAATGATAAAAAAGTGCAAAAAAGTTTTTTATATGATAAACAAAAAAACTGTCACGTCCTACCGACGGACTACACACGTGGACCCACTGGACCGCGTAAAGCGGATGCTGACACCGGGTGACAGAGAGGCAGACAGGTACCGTAGAGTTAACGGGTTTATTAAAGACAACAAAAACACAGAACCACACGCCCCTGGAGAGGGCCACAAGGCCGCAACACTGGAGACCCAGCGAGGGAGACCCCGGAGCGCTTGACCCCTATACAGGGGTATCGCCGGGATCAGCCTCGAAGGGGCCAATGCAACGGACACGAGTGTTCAACCGACCCCAGGCGACGTGGTAACAAAACAGAACCGGGAATACAACGAGAGACGGGAAGCAGGAACACAGAGGACCAGGAACACGGGGAACTAGGAACGCAGGGAGATCCAGGAACACGGAGAGATCCAGGAACCAGGGAGATCCAGGAACACGGAGAGATCCAGGAACCAGGGAGATCCAGGAACACGGAGAGATCCAGGAACCAGGGAGATCCAGGAACACGGAGAGATCCAGGAACCAGGGAGATCCAGGACCACGGGGGATCCGGAGCCGGGCGAGAACCAGCGATCAGCTTGGAGGGAACCAGGAGGTCGTCCAGGAACACGGTGATCAACCAGGAGCCAGCAGGAACAAGATCTGGAGGAGGTAACACGGAAAGATCAGGTAACAGACCAAACGAGGAGCGACCTGACAGACCAGTAGTGGCAGCTTCCTTAAGGGGAAGGGAGAAGTTGCCCTGGCCCCGACTGATTGCAAACAGGAGGTTTAAATCAGAACAGGGCAGGCCTGATTGGCCGGGCACTGAGACCTGGTGATTGGCTAGAGGGAGGAGCCAGATCCCTGCAGTCTCTCCCACAGAAACCGAGTAGGAGACAGTTTCATGCACATAAGCAGTGGTACCAGAAGTGAGAGGAGCAATGTTGCTCCAGCAGAGGGAGTAAGGGCAGCAGGCCGCGGGCACGAGCGGCAGACCCCCGAGGGGTAACAGTACCCCCCCCTCTACGCCCCCTCCCCGGACGGAGACCGGCCCGGAACCCGCGCAGGGGGCTCGGGGCATCGGTGTCCCCCACCCCGGTCCCAAGGACAGAAGGGACCCGAGGGTGGTTACTCGGGCGTCATGTGACGAGCACAGGAGAAACCGGATGTCGGTAAGGACACCGGCAGGCGGCAGGACGCCATCAGGGACACCGGCAGGCGGCAGGACGCCATCAGGGACACCGGCAGGCGGCAGGACGCCATCAGGGACACGGCAGGCGGCAGGACGTCATCAGGGACACCGGCAGGCGGCAGGACGTCATCAGGGACACCGGCAGGCGGCAGGACGTCATCAGGGACACCGGCAGGCAGGACGTCATCAGGGACACCGGCAGGCAGGACGTCATCAGGGACACCGACAGGCAGGACGTCATCAGGGACACCGACAGGCAGGACGTCATCAGGGGCACCGACAGGCAGGACGTCATCAGGGGCACCGGCAGGCAGAACGTCATCAGGGGCACCGCCAGGCAGAACGTCATCAGGGGCACCGGCAGGCAGAACGTCATCAGGGGCACCGGCAGGCAGAACGTCATCAGGGGCACCGGCAGGCAGAACGTCATCAGGGGCACCGGCAGGCAGAACGTCATCAGGGGCACCGGCAGGCAGAACGTCATCAGGGGCACCGGCAGGCAGAACGTCATCAGGGGCACCGGCAGGCAGAACGTCATCAGGGGCACCGGCAGGCAGAACGTCATCAGGGGCACCGGCAGGCAGAACGTCATCAGGGGCACCGGCAGGCAGAACGTCATCAGGGGCACCGGCAGGCAGAACGTCATCAGGGGCACCGGCAGGCAGAACGACATCAGGGACACCGGCAGGCAGGACGACATCAGGGACACCGAGTGGCAGGACACCCACCGGATCAAGGCTGGAGACTCCCCAGGAACACGGAGGAGGAGCCGGTCCAGGAACAAGACACGATGGGACGGTACCTGGGTCTCCTGTCGTGCTCGGTAGGCTGGCAAGCCGATCATCCATAGAGGACACCTGGGAATCCATCTGAGTCTGTAGCTCACGCAGAAGGTCCCACTCCTGGTGGAGACTCAGCACCTGAGAAAAGAGAGTGGGATCAACAGTAGAGGGCGCCCCCAAGAATGTGGGTGCCAGGCGGGGAGTCCTTCTCCGGCTGCTGAGGGTGCAGGGAGAAGAGGACGCTCGGGCCTCTAACGACTGGAAAATCGCCACAACCCGGTCGTAACTCTGGTGGAGTGCGGTCAGCTCTCTTTTGACATCAAACCTGGTGTCAGCGGAGTCCATGGCCAGGGCAAAATCTGTCACGTCCTACCGACGGACTACACACGTGGACCCACTGGACCGCGTAAAGCGGATGCTGACACCGGGTGACAGAGAGGCAGACAGGTACCGTAGAGTTAACGGGTTTATTAAAGACAACAAAAACACAGAACCACACGCCCCTGGAGAGGGCCACAAGGCCGCAACACTGGAGACCCAGCGAGGGAGACCCCGGAGCGCTTGACCCCTATACAGGGGTATCGCCGGGATCAGCCTCGAAGGGGCCAATGCAACGGACACGAGTGTTCAACCGACCCCAGGCGACGTGGTAACAAAACAGAACCGGGAATACAACGAGAGACGGGAAGCAGGAACACAGAGGACCAGGAACACGGGGAACTAGGAACGCAGGGAGATCCAGGAACACGGAGAGATCCAGGAACCAGGGAGATCCAGGAACACGGAGAGATCCAGGAACCAGGGAGATCCAGGAACACGGAGAGATCCAGGAACCAGGGAGATCCAGGAACACGGAGAGATCCAGGAACCAGGGAGATCCAGGACCACGGGGGATCCGGAGCCGGGCGAGAACCAGCGATCAGCTTGGAGGGAACCAGGAGGTCGTCCAGGAACACGGTGATCAACCAGGAGCCGGCAGGAACAAGATCTGGAGGAGGTAACACGGAAAGATCAGGTAACAGACCAAACGAGGAGCGACCTGACAGACCAGTAGTGGCAGCTTCCTTAAGGGGAAGGGAGAAGTTGCCCTGGCCCCGACTGATTGCAAACAGGAGGTTTAAATCAGAACAGGGCAGGCCTGATTGGCCGGGCACTGAGACCTGGTGATTGGCTAGAGGGAGGAGCCAGATCCCTGCAGTCTCTCCCACAGAAACCGAGTAGGAGACAGTTTCATGCACATAAGCAGTGGTACCAGAAGTGAGAGGAGCAATGTTGCTCCAGCAGAGGGAGTAAGGGCAGCAGGCCGCGGGCACGAGCGGCAGACCCCCGAGGGGTAACAAAAACCTTATAGATGAGGTATTGGTTCATGTATTGGCCAAGACACTTAAGCTCATAATCCACATCACGGATCCTCATGCTCATGAGTCCTAACAAAAAATATACAAAAACTACTCAAAATGGCAGCATCAGAATAATTTACCATCCATGCCGCATCCAAAAACCAACACTGCACTTGCAGGATGCAGTCAGACCCCACTATGTGAAGCAAGCACCAGGTGCAGGCTGATGAAAATCACCTCTACCTACAACAAAGTGTGGGAGGCAACCTGCCATGCACATATTGGGCCAGTATACCATCTAATGAACTGTTGAACTGTAAGATGAAAGAGAGTGTTCAAGTAAAGTTACCCGGTGAAGTGAAGCTTTGACTCTGCTGCATCCTTTCAATTACAAACTGTTTGCTTTTCAGCATCACTGCCCCGGTGTGGTCCAGTCCCGCCTGCGGGAACTATTCCATCCAAGCCGCAATACCACCAACCACCGGAGGACTGTGGCGGCGCTGGTGATCATTACCAGACTCAGCAGGTGGCGTCACGACAAAGACAACTTGTAAATATTCCCCTGTAAATACTATCCCCTTATTTAGTTGACCCCCAGGGCCACGGCTTTCGGGACGGCCACCCGTGACTTCTCGGACTGACTAGGAGAGAGAGCCCAAGAGCCGAGTCCCCCACAGCCCTGGGTGCGCATCACTGGGCTTGCCCTGGGCTCAGGATGCTGGACCCTTGTCTGGGCCTGACAAGCATGTTGTCTATCATGGACTGTATGTGGGTGTATGGGCCTGAATAGGCTAGAATCCATGTAGCTCCATGATGAGATGTATGCTCTGTAGCATGTGAGAGACTGAGGATGTCTCAAAGGGCAGGTAGCCGTAACCGCCACTGGGACCGACTGTCAGGTCGTGAGGGTCCTGTTGACCTCGTGTGAGCTGTGTGGAGGCTGTGTGCAGTGTAGCAGCCTGTATAAGACTGTGTGGCCTCTGTGAACAGGGGTGTACTGGCTGTGTACCGGATCCCTGTGGGTCTGTAGGGTCTCATGTATTATGTAATATTTGCTATATGTCACTGTACAGTGGTCTATGTGGACATATGAATCCTGTAAATAGAGCTGGGCAGGCGTAACCGCCTTTGGAGCAGACAGTGAGGTCTGTAAATGTTCCGTTGATTATGTCAAGTGTAGATAAGGCTAGGAGGCCGGGACGGACAAAGGAGCTATGAATAAATGCTCCTGATACTGTCGTTAGTGCTTTGGTGTTTATAACAAACTAGATGGTGGCACGATTCTAACACATCGGGTATTCTAGAATATAGAATTAGGTATTGCATGGGGAATGCGGTGAGGGCTGAATAGGGAGGGACTTTAAGGACAGAGAGGGGGAGAATGGTGTGGCAGGGGGGAGGAGGATGGAGAGGCACAGGTAGGGGGAGGACGGAGTGGCGGGGGGAGGAGGGAGGATGGAGCAGCAGGAGGGAGGAGGATGGAGGAAGGAGGAGGAAGCGATGGGGTGGAGGAGGATGGAGCGGCAGGGGGAGAACAGAGCACAGAGCGGCGGGGGGGAGGAGATCGGAGGACGAAGCAGCGGGGTGGGGGAGGACGGAGCAGCACAGGCAGGGGGAGAATGGAAGATGGAGTGGCGGAGGTGAAGAGGACAAAGGAAGGAGGAGAAAGCGGTGGGTTGGGGGAGGATGGAGCGGCACAGGCAGTGGGAGGACGGAGCAATGAGCGGCGGGGGAGAGGAGGATGGAGGGACGAAGCGGTGGGGTGGGGGAGGCCGGAGCAGCACAGGCTGGGGGAGGACGAAGGATGGAGTGGCAGAGGGGAGGAGGACAAAGGAAGGAGGTGGAAGCGGTGGGGCGGAGGAGGATGGAGCGACACAGACAAGGGGAGGACGGAGCACAGAGCGGCAGGGGGGAGGAGGACGGAGGACGAAGCGGCGGGGGTGGAGGAGGACGGAGCAGCACAGTCAGGGGGAGGACGGAGGATGGAGTGGCAGAGGGGAGGAGGACAAAGGAAGGAGGAGGAAGCGGTGGGGTAGGGAGGATGGAGCGGCATAGGCAGGGGGAGGACAGAGCGGCAGGGGGAGGACGGAGCACAAGGCGGCGGGGGAGAGAAGGATAGAGGACGAAGCGGTGGGGTGGGGGAAGCCAGAGCAGCACAGGCATGGGGAGAGTAGGTGTTATGTGAACTGTAATGTTTTGTTATAATGTTCTGTTATATGTGATGTATGCAGTTTATGACGGTTGTAAATAAACTGCTGAACTTGTGTTATGTGAAAAATGTGGTTGTTGGTGTCACTTACGCTGCCAAGCAAGTCCCTTAGGCATGTGCTACCTCACAGTTGAGATTTTGATTTTTTTAATTTAGACTAGACATTATGGACTATTACTCAGCTTTTGGGATCAGTGCACGCAAATCACACACAGCAGTCAACTCGCACTGGCCTGACTACCCATCGTACAAGAGCACAGTGATCCAGAGTTCAGCACTCTAGCAGTTTGAAGATGGGAATCCCCCGAATGCCAGTCTCAAACAGGTTTGCTCATCTCTAGTTGTGTTTTCCTGCAGAGAACACTAGCATCTCTGCAAGAGGAAACATGAAGCCTCTAGAATGCAGCATGCAGTCCTGATCGTGGGCACTTACCCTAACTGTATTGGGTTGCTCACAGAATATAACCTCTTCACACCCTATGAAATGCTGGTGTGTCATAGAGAAAATGTTGATATATAGTTTGGGCTCAGGAGCTGCCAGTGGCAAATGATGCAAGCATTGTGTGGCGTCCGTTTGTTCACCTACCAACCATCCTGCAATCTCTTCATTCTTGCCGATGGGTTGCCTTGGCAGTCAAGGGCTTGCTGAAGACCTCCATGGCTGTAATCTCATAATATATTGCTATCAAATTATCTCAGGTTGAAGTTACCATGTAAATCTGTAAAATAGCATTTTTTTAAACACTGAGAAATAAATCACAATTTTTTACTTATTTAATAATGAAACCATAAAAAATGAAAAAATATGCATGTTTGGTAGTGCCACATCCATAAAAATCCAGTTTATAAAAATATCATTTATTTAGCTCATACGGTTTACACTTTAAAGAAAAGTATCGAAATACCATAATTGCTGTATTTTGATTGCCACAATTCCCTCAAAAATGCAATAAAATATCAAAATGACTTATTTACTTTACTTTGTAGCCATAAGAAATGTCACTAGGAACACAAAAACAAATTCTCAGACAACTCCTTCGCCAGAGAAATGGAAGAACTTCAGAATTTTTTTCACCACTTAAATAATAATATAACATTTTGCTATCACCAAAACCATACTGACCAAAGAAACAGGTTTTCAGGTAATTTTTATCCACAAATATATAAAGCAAAACCCAAACAACAATAGAAGAATTGCGTTTTTGTTTTCCATTTACCGTAGTTGCACTTGGATTTTTCTTTTACGGTACATTATATCTTACAATGAATCCATTCAAATTTACAACTCGTCCAGCAAAAAAAAGCCCTCAACAAAATAATAAAATTGTTATTGATCTTGTAAGAAGGGGAGGAAAAAATTAAATTGCAACAAACAAAAAATGGTTACGCCATTAAGAGGTTAAAAAGGAGCTCCAGTGAGAGAAAACTTTTTAGTACAATTCCTGCCCTGATACATGATGAAGCAGAGCTGTACACTGCAGTTCTAGGATCTATAGATTTCTTATAACACTGGGGAACAATTTGAAAAAAAAATTCTGTTGAGTTAGGTTTTTGAGCTGATTTACACTAAAATTGGCATGCTGATTCCAAAAATGTAGCCAGTTTTTTTCTAGCACGTCAAGTTTTTCCTCCACAACTTACCTGCCAGAGAAGCACAATTGCACTGATATCTGTAATAAGACTTGTTATCTGATTACAATTCGACTCATATAGAGCTACGTGGCAACTTGTAAGAGTAGTCACAACTGAGACAGTGTGGTGAGAGGTGTGTGCAGCTCCCAATACATCATAATTATCAATATCTTGAAAAAAAAACACTTTTTAGGTACAGTAGTTTACATATTTTTGAGAAGACAAAAATCCTATAGTTCAAAAACTTGACGTGATAGAGAAAAACTGAGATCATTTCTGGATTCAGCATCCAAAAATTAATTAAGAACAGTTGTCTGACCTAACTCCTAAAAAATTGTGTTCCCCAGTGTAATTCAATAAAATTATACTTTGATCTCCCCCCTCCCTCATGGAACCCTAGATTTCTACATGCCAGCTTCATCTAGGAGCAGAGAAGAGGAGGTGTCGGGGGCGTGGATGCTGGAAGCTTCAGGATCAGACTACATTCATGCCCCCTCACATTTCTGTATAAGGAGGGGGCATAGCCGCCGGCCCCATGCTCACACATACAATCCAGACCCTGATATACCATCGTATGTGACAGGGGGTCCAGGCTTTGTGGCGCCCCACAGGTCAGTGCTCCACAGAAGGAGTACTACACCCAAACTAACATGTATGGTATCCCTGTCACCAGATGATGGTAATGTTAAACCTGAAGTCCTCATCCCCGCATTCATACACTTAGAGCTAGGGGACCAATTGGCTAAACCCGTTACCAGGGTAACCGTTCCCAGTGGGAGGAGCTTAAGTGGAGAGAAAAGAGTGGGAAGGTCAGACAGTTAGTCAGAGTGGAATAAAGAACCATGAGGGAAGTCGAGGAGAGAGGACCCACCGAGGATCGCAGTGGAGAGTGCCAGAAAAGGAAGGCAACCCAGACAGAAGGGGGATCCCTGGTTTGTGCCAGACTGTACCGATAGACAGTCCGGGAAGGAACCTAGTCCAAGACGGAGTCCCGGCTCCGACAGCGGTGCAGGAAAGTTCAGCTCTGAGCCACCAAACCAGAGGGTCGCATGCCTTCATATAGCCACGACCAAGCCCGACACGCACATCCGCACCAGGATCTCCAAACCGGGTTGATCACTTAGAGAGAAGGTTAACCTCTACATATCCAACGCAGCGCATGGATAGTAAGGAGAGCACAGTGAGAAAGTAGGACAGAGAGTGAAATCTGAAGGAACATCATTGGGGGCCTCAGAGAGACTTTGCATTCTTTGGTGACTATCCAGTCACCTAGTACAGTGCTGTGCAAATTAATTGGGACAAAGAAAGTCTTTACTTGTTTTTCTTGCATTAGTTTTACTATTGCTGATAAGTGTTTTATCAGTTCTTGGTGTCGTTTTCCTTTTTCTTCAACATCTCCCTTTTCGTTTTGGAGAAAACGATCCAGATTTATTGTGTGTCCGAATTATTCTTGAAACGGTAGACTTTCCAATACCGACGGTGGAAGCAATTTTCCTTACAGGCAGACTTGTATGTTCATTAAGAGTAATAATTCTAGACCTCTTCCGTGGAGTAACATCCATTTTTACAGGCACGAATCACGCTGAAAGAAAAAGTACACTAAACCACTCCTCACAGAAACAACCTCTCAACTGAGGGGGCAGCTAGCTGTTATTTTCTGACTAAAACCAGTCAAACCACATTTTGTTACTCAAGGTTGTACACTCACACCTGTTCAAAGCAGTTAAAACTGGTTTGAATTACTGACATAACCCCAACTTACGATTTTACTTAAAAAATGCTTTGTCCCAATTAATTTGCACAGCACTGTACTTTGTGAACTGCTTGAGAAGTCACCACTAAATACCTGTGCAGAGCAAGAAGGTCTCCCGTTTTTTATTTCTACTCCGACAACCAGTACTACTGAAGTTTGCCTTAAGGACTCCGCTCCACCTGTGGGGAGTGACATCATCTTGGTGCCTATCCATCATCCCCAGTGGTCTGCAACAGCGCTGGTGTGGCACCCCACTGGTCAGTGCGCCACAGTAGGGGTACTGCACCCAAAACAGAGTGTGCGGTATCCCAGTCATTGGAGGGGATAATGTTGAACTGAGGCTGTCTTCCCAGCATCCCTACACCTAGACTAGGGGACCAATCAGCTAACCCGTCACCAGGGTAACCGGTCCCGGTGGGAGGAGTGTTAGGGTGGAAGGAAACACAGACAGGAAGAGAGGAGTTGAGGAGAGTCTAGTCTGAGGGATGAAGCAAGGAACAAGTCCTAGAGGGACACCACAGGGAGGGCGCCCAAAAAGGAGTGGCGACCCAGACTCACAAAAAGGGGAGATCCAGTGCCAGACTGTCCGAGTAAACGGTCTCAGGGAATCCTGGTCCACAACGGGGTACCAGCTCCGAGTCGCGGTGAAGGCGAGTCCAGCCCTGAGCCGCCAATACCGGTGGGTCGTAGGTCTGCCAAGCAGCCCCAGACCTCGTCCACAATGTTCAGTCCCACCAGGTATCCTCAAACCGGTTTGAGGCCCCTTAGAGAAGAAGGGTCACCTCATCACACCTCCGGTGACTACCCGGCCAGCTATCTGCAAAGACTGCGTGACTGTAAACTGAATGAACTGTGAACTGTTGCCAGTAAAGTACCCGTACAGAGTCAGCAAGCCTCCGGTGTCTTATTTTGTTAAGTTAAGATGTAGCTGCTGCCACATCGTACAGCACTGCCCCAGGGTCCCCGCTCCGCCTGCAGGGAGCGTTATCAACTGGCTGCAATACCACCATACCCGCCGGTCTGACAGCGGCGCTGGTGAGATCACCAGAAACTGCAGGTGGCATCACGAGACTTTATTCTTTATTATTTTTATTATTTTCTCCCTTTTACCCAGTGACCCTCAGGGTACGGGCCCGGGCACAGGCCACCGAGACATCACTCCCCAGCACTAACGGCCGGACACCGAGTTCCCTAAGACCCTGGGCGAGTCACTGGAGTATTCACCAGACTCCGTAGGTGGCGTCACAAACTATATTTTATTTTTCTTTATTAACCCCTTTTTCAGTGACTACCAAGGCCACGGGTTTGGGCATTGGCCACCAGTGACAGCACCCATAAATCAATACCCAGGATCCGTGTACCCCATTGGCTCTGGGGTGGTTCAGCTTCAAATAGCAATCATGTCACAAGCAGATACAAATATATGCTGTGATCCTCTACTGTATGATGATGCATAATGTGTAATGTTATTGTGAGGATACAAGCAGAGGCGAATCATTACATTGATCGATTCAGCTCTGCATGGTCTCCCCTGCCCTATAGGAACATGATATCTTCTTATCGCTCCATCTTTCAATGGATCATCATCACAGTCCTCACTGGAATGTAGGCTGATCCTGCAGCTCCCAGTATCCACACCTCCTGCTTTTTGCTCTTACATGACGCTCTCAGGCTGAAAATTCTGGGTTATCTGAGATGGCAGTCAGTGCTGAGGAGCAAGAATGATTTTATCAATTTATTAGAGATCTATAGATCCTAGAACTGCAGTTTATGGCTCTGCTTCATCATGTAGCAGGGCAGGAAGTGCACTAAAAAGTTTTCTCTCACTGGAGTCCCCCTTTAATGACAGTTCCACTCTTTACCAAATTTTTTTAACGGAATTTAAAATATAATTTCTGCAGCTATTAGTCTGATCATGAAACCTTTATTATGTTTTTTCTCCTAGTCTGTTTCAAGACAAATTGTGACTATGAGATAGAGGTTCCAATCACTCCTCCATGTTTGAAGCCTAAAGATAAAGAAATCAAGAAGTGTATTAATCTTGCATTAGAAGAACTATCACCTGCTTCAACAACGTGAGTTACGGTACATTGTCTTGTATCTGGTATATTGGTGAAAATGATTTGTGCATTTCTCTTATGAAGTGAATTATAATTAGGCATAGCTTACTGCTTGGCCAGGATTTACACACATTTATGAAGTATGAATCTGTGAAAAGTCACAAAGTTCCTTCAGTTTAGCCACTATGCAAGTAGAAACTAAATTAGCTAGGTGTAAACTCAGATACTGACTGAAACTAAACCACTTTTAATAAATGTTTGCCACAGTCATCATTCTCCTATCCTGGGAACCTGTCATATAAAAAAACACTTTCTGGCACTGAATGAAAGACAGTTTTCTAGTGATTTAATGCTGAGCTGGCTGTCAGTCAGTGCCAGGGTGTGGTTACAGCCGCCGGTCACTATGTACTGAACAGTCACTGAGACCCGAAGGCTGCCGGGAGGAATAAAGTTTATGTCCTCCTGGCAGCAGGGTCTCAGTGTGGTGGCTGCATGGTCTTACAACGCTATAAACCTGCATATTAACCCCATATCTGCAGGTTAATAGTGTTTTTTTACATGAGAGGTTCTCTTAAAACCATATTTACCCACATAAAATAACAGCCTGGACTCACCTCCGCTGCCAGTGCCATTCCAGCTATGTTGACACTGCTTTTCACATTACGTTGTTATGTCACACGAACCATGCAGCCATTCAAGTAAAGGAAAAAAGGTAGTTTCCAGCGAGTGTTGAAAGAACAGTGATAGACGTTTTTTGCAAAAACTCTTCAATATTTAATGAATCCAAACATGTTACACGTGTATCAAAAAGAAATCCAGCCCTTACCCCCCTAAAAACTACGCGTTTCACCGGATGTCTATATCAAGCTTGATTTTTAATTTTTAGTGGGATGAGCGGTGGATTTCTTTTTGATGCACGTGTAACATGTTTGGATTCATTAAATATTGAAGAGTTTTTGCAAAAAACGTCTATCACTGTTCTTTCAACACTCACTGGAAACTACCTTTTTTCCTTTACTTGGATATAGCTATGCTTAGCCTGGATGGGGCTACATCCATGCTGGAGCGTCTGAAACGGCTGTCAAGGTGGTGAGCTGAAATTTTTTCTTTATTCATTTTAATGCAGCCATTCACTCTCATGTCTGTAGGCCGTAACTGTCATCCGGAAGAAGTGAGAGCTCCTGCTGCTCTCTGACTTCCTTCAGATGTCAGTTAAGGTGAGTGACAAGGGGTTGTTCATGTATTTACTATATAAGGTACTGAAACAATAGAACAAAAGTTGACAGGTTGAACTAGATGGACTTAAAGTCTTCCTTCAACCTTAAAAACTATGTTACTATGTTACTATGAATGAGAAAAAAATTGATTTCCACCATTGCTACTTGAGTTTTGTTCTTATTGTGTTATTTTATCTATCACAAAAAATACAAAGTTTAACTTTTAGCTAATGATGTTTTGTGGTCAAGTTTTCACATTTCAGATGGAGACACAGATATTCTAGAAAGCATGGTGACTGATATGGCGTGTAAACCACTGTTGCTTGAAGGTAATTTTACTATAGGGAGTTGAAGCAGTAGAATGTATCCTAGCATGATGTCAAACTTACTATAGCTACAGTGCTGTGCAAATTAATTGGGACAAAGCAAGTTTTTCTTGCATTAATTTGACTATTTCTGATAAATGTTTTATCAGTTCTTGGTGTCGTTTTCCTTTTTCTTCCACATTTCCCTTTTCGTTTTGGAGAAAACGATCCAGTTTCATTGTGTGTGTGAATTATTCTTGAAACTGTAGATTTTCCAATACCAACGGTGGAAGCGATTTCTCTTACAGTCAGACTTGTATGTTCATTAAGAGTAATAATTCTAGACTTCTTCCATGGAGTAACATCCATTTTTACAGACACGAATCACACAGAGAAAAAGTACACTAAACCACTCCTCACAGAAACAAGCTCTCAACTGAAGCTGAGGGGGCAGCTAGCTGTTATTTTCTGACTAAAACCAGTCAAACCACATTTTGTTACTCAAGGTTGTACACTCACACCTGTTCAAAGCAGTAAAACTGGTTTGAATCACTGACTGGTAACCCCAACTTACGATTTTACTTAAAAAATGCTTTGTCCCAATTAATTTGCACAGCACTGTATAGTGTAATGGATATGTCAAAGCAATGTGATATTCTAAATTTAGGAAAATGCAACATATTTGTTGAAGTATGTGAATATCAGTAAGCAAACTTTAATCAAACTCGGAAACTGGAAGTTTTGTGGACACATATGGACACATCATCCTAATTATTAACAATCTCCCAATTCTCTATAAGGCTGGGGTCATACTTGAGCCCTGGATCCGTTAAAAGCATCAGTTTTTTCAACTTAGAATTCTTGAAAAAATGATGCTTTTAACAGATCGATTGGCTCCCATGCAGAAAAACGCAGTGTCAAAATGCACTGCTAAAAAACGCTATGCGTTTTTTTTACTGCACCCAAAAACTCTGCTAGCATAGCGTTTTTTTAACATAGGGCCCTATGGGAAACACATCCATTAATGCATGGTACATATAGGTGCCATCCGTTAACGCATAGCGTTTTTAAAACAAGGAATCAATACATGCAAAATGCACTGAGGAGCTGCATGGGGTAATTTAATTATTATTATTATGAGATTGTTTGTTAAAGGTGGTGTCCAAAGAACAAAGATCATTTTAATCTTGGAATAATAATAATTTCCACAACTGGATGTGTTTAAAAATGTTCCTATGCTGAGATAATCTTATATATGTGTCCCTGCTACATACTGTGTAATGGTCGTGTCTGACCGTACAGGGACATGGTCTGATCATGTCACATCTCCTGTGCTGAGATAATCTTATATATGTGTCCCTGCTATGCACTGTGTAGTGTATGTGTCTGACCGTACAGGGACAAAGTCTGATCATACCACATCTCCTGTGCTGAGATAATCTTGTATATGTGTCCCTGCTATGTACTGTGTAATGGTCATGTCTGATCATACTGGGATATGGTCTGATCATACCACATCTTCTGTGCTGATATAATCTTATATCTGTGTCCCTGCTGTGTACTGTGTAATGGATGTGTCTGACTGTACAGGGACATGGTCATACCACATCTCCTGGGCAGGGAGAGGAGGATGCAAAAGATTATACAGACTTTACAGCACTGGATCACAAATTATTCTATCTTTGAGATTAATCACTTTTTAAAAACAGGCAGGGAAATGTTTCACCTCACAAAAAGAATGATCTGCTATCCCGTGCAGTAATGTCTGTTTACTCTCTTGCGTCCTCCCCTGCCGGGGAGCTGTGGTATGATCAGACCATGTCCCTGTACGGTCAGACACCACCATTACACTGTACATAGCAGGGACACATAAATAAGATTATCTCAGCACAGGAGCTGTGGTATGATCAGACCATGTCCCTGTACGGTCAGACACCACCATTACACTGTACATAGCAGGGACACATATATAAGATTATCTCAGCACAGGAGATGTGGTATGATCAGACCATGTCCCTGTACGGTCAGACACAGCCAATACACTGTACATAGCAGGGACAAATATATAAAGTAAGATTATCTCAGCACAGCACCATATTTTTTTAAAGACATCAAATTGTGGAATTTATTATTATTCTAAGATCTATTGATTAAATTAACTTTAAAAGTAACTTTGGTTTTGGGAAAACCCTTAAATCAGATTAGGTCTTAAAAAAGACCTGGTGGTACTGCATTATAAGGTTAAGTTCTGACACTGAGTTTCTGGTGAGTTTTTAACACTGCATATTTTTGCTGCAATTTACAGCTTCAGCAAAGTGGATGGGAAGTAAAGAAATCTAATGCCCACTGTGCTTTTTTTTATACTTAGTGTGGTGCGTGTTTCAAATATGCAATATGTCAATTTCTCTTGCTGGTACAATGAGTTTTCTGTACAGATTTTCCTCACAGAATTTAGATGCATTAAATCCACAGGTGCAAAAACACTTTAGTGTTTTTAGTGCATTTCCGCAGTGGAAACATGTAATCCACACATTAATGTAACAATCAAGTTTTAGTATAGCCAAATACCAGGAAGTACCAAAAAATCAGCTTTTTTAAACATTACAGGCCAACAAGAGACAAAAAACTGCAGTATCAAAAAAATGCAATATAAGGTTGGATACACGGTCGAGTGACATGCGAGTTACTCGCACGAGTCTCGATCATTCACTCAGGATGGCCTCCCCCTTTCTGGATGGGAGCAGTGGTTCTACAGAGAGAAACATACCACTGACAGTATCCCGTCCAAAGATGCAGGAGTTGTGCCAGGTGAATGATCAGAGACTCGTGTGAGTAACTCACATGTCACTCAGACAGTGTGTTTCCAGCCTAAAAAAACACAAATGTCCTAATTTAGCATATAGATGTAGATGACTCGCCCACCCCAGGGCCGTGGGGCACTTGGAAACGGGCTTTTGGTGCGTCCAGAGGAGTCACAGGGGTTGGGAGCCGGCTTCCTTGACCACGGGGGAGTCCGTGCTGGCATTTGCTGGTTTTAGGGATTATTGGATGGGAATAAAGTTTATGGGGAAAATGTTCATGACGACACCTAAGGTTTTCAGTCAGTATAGACTGTGAGGTAGCAACGTTAGTTAAGCACGACGGGAGGCAGTGACCTATGCTCTTATTCACACCACACACAATTAATTTGCCAGTCCAGGCAATTACAGACCTTAGGGTTCCAGGACACAGCCGGTACAGTCCTGTACACACTTGTATAAGTCCAAAAGCCAAGACCACACAGCTGAACTGTGTTTTCCTGCATACAGCCCCTGTTTCACAGCTCCTGCTGCTCTGCCTCTTTGGCTTCAACTGACCACACCCTGCATTGCAGTCCAGGTTTAAACCCATGCCTGGACATGGGGATCCTCAAAAACCCAGAGTGGATGGGATCTTATAGGGATATAAAGGACATTCTGGGAGACACATAACAGCCGTCATACTGTATATCAACCCAATCACTGCCTCACATACCCCTCCTCTGTTCAAGCTTGTGGGGTTGAACATCAGCCACCATACAAGGGCCCCTAGACACGGCATCTGCATTGCCCTGGAATTTCCCTGCCCGATGTTCCACACTAAAACTGTAGTTCTGCAGGGAGAGGAACCACCGGGTGACCCTAGCGTTCCGCTCCTTGGCATTCTGCATCCAGACCAACGGTAAGTGGTCTGTTACCAACCGAAACTGTCGCCCCAGCAGGTAATAGCGTAGGGATTCCAAGCTTTATTCACTACACTATAGTTTTTCTCTGGTGGGGTCAGCTTCCTACTCAAGTAGGTGACGGGGTGACAGTACCGCCCCCAGCCCGACATCAGAGACACCAGTCTGCATGATAAACTCCTTCCGAAAGTCGGGATTGGCGAGAACCGGTTGTCCTCACAGGACCACCTTCAGAGCCAGGAAGGATTCCTCGGCCTGCGAATTCCAGCGCACCATGATGGACTACTTTCCTTTCAGAAGATCCGGCAACGGGGCCGACAGTCCAGAAAAATTGGGGATGAACCGTCGATAGTACCCTATGATACTTAGAAAAGCCCTTCCCTGCTTCATGGTGAGGGGTCGAGGCCATTTCTGGATTGCCTCAATTTTATTGATTTGGGGCTTCGCGTACCTTGGCCTATCATGTACCCTAAGTAGTGGGCTTCCGTGAGTCCCAATGCGCACTTTTTTGGATTAACTGTCAGACCGGCAGTTCTAAACTAATCCACCACCGCTTGTACCTGAACCAACCTACTTGGTGCTGTAAATTATGATGTCTCTTTTTTTTTTTTTTTTTTCTTTTTTTAAAATTCTTTTTATTATGAATTTTCAATGCAAGATAATACAGAAAGATTAACAAGGTGAGGTGGTCAAGAACTTACTTTACAGCCAAGATAATGTATTAATTCGAGTCCCGTAGGTCTACATCTTTGGCGTAGTTATTAGCATATATTGCAGATGAGGGTCCTTGACCCAATATTACAATAGTAAAGTGTAATTAGGCAAAACAATGTGGTGGGGAGGTAGTGAGAGTTAAAGAAGGGCAGAAGGTAAAAACACGAAGGAAGAATGGAGAAGGCGGAATAAAGAGGACAAGGAAGGGGGGGGGGAGGTACAGGACTTGTCCATTCACAGCTGGTCAGGGTCTATCTTGCATCTTTTTAGTGGTTTCTTATGTTTTCAAGGTGGCGGTAATTCAACCAAGGTTGCCAGGTTAATAAGTGGGCAGTTTTATTATTGTTTACCAAAGCTGCAATTTCAGCTACTTGATAGAGGGAGTGAGTTTTTTCCATCAGTTGAGGCAGTGTGGGTATGTTCGGGCTTTTCCAATACAGCGGTATCAATAGCTTCGCCGCTGTGAGTATATATTGGGCTAGAAGCGACCCCGTTTTAATGTTGGGCCAGGTTGGAATATGTAATAGTGCCATTTCCGGTGTTAGATGAAGAGGTCTCCCTATTATAGTTTGAATAAGTCTCTCGACCGTCTTCCAAAATGCCTGCAAGTCCGGACAGTTCCACCATATATGGTAGTAGTCAGCTGTCTCTGCTCCACATCTCCAGCAACCACCCGTGAGATCCGCATTCCATTGCCGAACACGATCCGGGTAATGTGCCATCTCGTGACTATTTTGAAAGAGGCCTCCTGAGCTCTCACACATTGAGAGGGGCCATGTGAATATCTATAAATATGTCGTATTTGCGACGGCGAAAATTTGTACCCCAGATCGCGTTCCCAGTGGGCTATGTAAGCTCTGGTCATGCTGGTTTCGGCAGTTATCAACGATTGGTATATTTTTGAGAAGATCTGTCGCGGCTTCGAGACTAAAGCACAGAGTTTCTCAAATGCCGTCAGCTCTCTCATTAGATCTGAATTTTTTAGAAGCGGCAGGAGAATGTGGCTCATGACATTATAATGGACAAAGTTTAGGCGTGAAATTGATGTGATTTCAACACTATGACCATCAGCCTCTGTAATGTGGCCCCATGTAACCAAAAAGGCAAGACGACAGAGCGATAGAGACCCTCAGGTGCAACAAAAGCGGTCATTTCCTTTGCTGACTCCTTCAGTGGCACCTGCCAGTAGCCCTTGGTCAGATTGAGCGTTGTGAAATACCGTGCTTGTCCCAGCCTCTCAATCAGTTCGTCCACCCTGGGCATGGGGTAAAGATCAAATTTGGACACTTTATTTAACCTCCTGAAGTCGTTACAAAACCGGAACGATCCGTCAGGTTTTGGGATCAGTACAATGGGACTGGCCCATTTGCTCCTGGACTTCTCAATCACCCCCAGGTGAAGCATTTTTTTCACCTCCTCCGAGATAGCTTGCCTCCAGTACCTGGTATGGCTTCATGCGTACCTTTACGTAAGGCTCGAGTGACAATATCATGTTGGATGATGGATGTCCTGCCTGGCAGGTCTGAGAAGACATCCGGGTTCTGTTGTGCCAACCTCCGGACCTCCCGCTTCTGCTGTGAGAGTGTCCTCTATCCTTACTCTTTTCTCATCCTCTCCGGATGCCACTGTAACCGGAGACAGGCGACCTGAAGAGGTTAGGTCCAGGGGTAAAACAGCCACCAAACTTTCCCTGTCTTTCCAGGGTTTCAACAGGTTTATATGGTATATCTGTTCCGGTTTCCTCCTACCTGGTAAAAACACCTTGCAGTTTACCACCCCAACCTTTTCCTGGATTTCATAGGGACCCTGCCAGTTAGCTAAGAACTGGCTTTCTGTGGTGGGGATCAACACTAACACGCTATCCCCCAGGTTAAAGGACCTGGCGGTGGCCTGTCTATTATACCTAGCGCTTTGAACTCCATGGGCATCTTGCAGATGTTCCTTCACAATCGGCATGACAGCAGCGATTCAGTCCTGCATACTTTTAGGTCCCCTGGCACCGCTCCCCAGCTCACCTCTCCCGGGTCGGCATCCGACGCCCAGGCGTACTGTGTCTCGGAGCCGTCGCCGGGCTCCCTTCCTGTCAGCTGACCACCGGGCTCACACACGAGCACACTACAATGGTCGTATTCAAGTGACCAATCAGCGGTGCACTAGGTGCACTCCTCCCCTGTGACTCTAGGGGCCGGCACGGTCCCAACTTGACACTCCCGTTGACCAATAGCTGCTCTTCCTCTGGTATATCAGGCCACCTCCACTGATGGGAGGTGCCTGATTATTAAGTTAGTTTGCTTCTGCCTTGCTGACTGTTGGTCAGGCCTTCCTTGTACCCTGTTACCTGGAACCCTAGCTGTGCTCTTCCCCGGTAGCACCATTCCTGCTCGCTTAGCCTTGTACCGTTACCCGGAATTCTTAGCTGTGCCGTGGCATAGGCTAACCTTACGAGCCGTCCCCCTGGTACTAGCAGCAGTGGTATTTAGAGCCCCTGGGCTTGTCCATGACAATCCCTGTATAGGGGTTGGTTAAACTAGGTCCAGCTCACCCAGGGGAGTTTGGTACCACGGCCCTGTGGGTCCACTCTAGGGCACCTTCCCCCGGAAGCGTGACAGAATAATCAGGCCATGGACCCCGCTGGTACCTCATTCTCAGCGCAAAAGGAGCTGGCTTATATACGGGAGAGTCGGAGCCGTATAGCGGCTTGTCTTCAGTCCATGGATAACCGGTTAGCCTCCATGCAAACCTCCGATCCGGCATCCGCCACCCAGCCTGCGAGCCTACAGCAGGAGCTGGCAGCACAACGAGATGCAGTCTTACAGGCTGTCGTACATATCCTCCATGGATGATCATCTGGACTCCTTGCAGTCTGCAACAACGGCCTTGGCTCAGGCTGCATCCTATGACCAGTCCCGGGGTGGCGCCACGAACCCTCCGCCTCGCCTTGGGAGACCACCTAGATACAGCGGAGACCCCAAGATGTGCTTCTTCAACCAGTGTCGCTTACACCTTGAACTACTGCCACAGCAGTACCCCACCGATCGGGCAAGGTGGCTTTCATGATGTCCCACCTGGAGGGTGAGGCTCTGGCGTGGGTTAACCCTCTGTGGGAGCGTGATGACCCAGCGGGGCCTCCCACTTGTCGACCTTTCTGGAGACGCTCCAGAGGGTCTTCGATGAACCCAATCGGGTTGCATCTGCTACGCAGTCACTCTTCAACCTCCGTCAAGGGACGCTCACCATTGGGCAATACACCATTTGCTTCGGCATCCTCTCCTCCGAGGTGAGATGGATAACGAAGCGCTGACTGGAGCTTTCTTGGCGTGGCCTGTCCGGCAGGATAAAGGACAAACTTGCGGGTCGGGATATCCCAGACGAGCTGGAGGACTTGATCTCACTAGCCACTCGCATCGACTTGCATTTCCAAGAGAGCTCCCGTGCAGTCGCAAGGGAAAGGAGATCCGTCCGGTGCCGATAATGTCCTAAAAGACCAAGAGAAGTCCTCTGCCTAGGTCACGTAAGAGACACCGTCCTAGGCGAGAGCGATGCCTCTCAACCCCTCACCCTGCCCATGCAGGTGATATGTCCACAGAGACGCTTTTCTGAGTTAGCCTACGTGGATTCTGGGGCAGCAGGTAATTTCATTCGGCAAGAGGCAGTGACTCGACTTGGAATCTCTGTAATACCTCTGATGACGCCTCGCGTGATTGCATCAGTGGATGGCAGACCGCTGCAGGAGATCGCCACCAAAGTAATAGAGGAGGTGGAGGTGCAGATCGGGGCTCTACACCGTGAATAGATTGCCTTCTACGTCATGCCTGGTCTCTCCCATGCCCTGCTCCTTGGGCTTCCCTGGATTCGGGTTCATCAACCAGTCCTGAACTGGCGCTCAGGGGACGTGCTGCGGTGGGGTCCTCTCTGCCATGAGAGATGCCTGAAGTCTGTTCTGCCACCCAGTTCCCCGCAACTGGCTTCTGTTCTTCCTGGTTTACCAACTGCCTATTGGCAGTACGCGGATGTCTTCAACAAAATGGAGGCAGAGGTCCTCCCGCCTCATCGGCCGTATGATTGCCCTATTGATATGGTTCCTGATGCTACTCCACCCAAGGGACGAATCTACCCGTTGTCTCCAGCCGAGTCACAAGCCATGTCTGAGTACATCACGGACAGCTTGGCTAGGGGCTTCATTCGAAAATCCACGTCCCCTGCTGGTGCTGGGTTTTTCTTTGTGAAGAAGAAGGAGGGCACCCTTCGACCCTGCATAGATTGCAGAGGATTGAATGCCATCACCGTCAAGAACAAATACCCCCTGCCGCTGATTCCAGAGCTCTTTGACAGGCTCAAAGGGGCTCGCATCTTCACGAAATTAGACCTCCGAGGAGCATACGACCTGGTTCACATACGTGCCGGAGATGAATGGAAGATGGCTTTCAACACCAGGGACGGCCATTATGAGCAATTGGTCATGCCGTCCCGGTTGTGTAACGCTCCCGCAGTGTTTCAGGAGTTCATCAATGACATCTTTCGCGATCTGTTGTACATGTGTTTGGTAGTATATCTGGACGATATCCGCATCTTCTCCCCGGATTTGTCCTCTCATAGAAGGGACGTGCGGTAAGTCCTCCTACGACTGAGGAATCGGTTGTATGCCAAGATGGAGAAATGTATCTTTGACCAGACCTCTTTGCCCTTTCTCGGATACATCATCTCTAACTCCGGATTACGGATGGATCCTGAGAAGCTCTTTGCCGTGCTGAAGTGGCCCCGTCCTGTGGGGACTAAGGCTATTCAGCGGTTTCTTTGTTTTTTGCAAATTATTACAGGCAATTCATTCCCCATTTCTCATCCTTGATCAAGCCACCACGGCTCTCATCTGTAAGGGAGCAAAAGCCTGCAACTGGACCCCAGAGGCTGAAAACGCCTTTTCCACCTTTTCCACCTTAAAGCGCTCCTTCTCCGAGGCTCCTGCCTTGCACCGACCAGAGGTAAACAGACAGTTCATTGTAGAGGTAGACGCCCCCTCCATAGGAGCGGGGGCTGTCCTCTCCCAGAAATCTTCTTCAGGTCAGTTAGCCACCTACGGGTTTTTCTCCAAAACATTTACCTCATCGGAGCGCAACTACTCTATTGGGGATCGTGAATTGCTGGCCATCAAATTGGCATTGGAGGAGTGGCGACACCTCCTCGAGGGTGCCATTCATCTGTTAATTATCTTCACAGACCATAAGTACCTGGCTTATCTCCAGTCCGCCCAGAGCCTCAACCCCTGGCAGTTCCGGTGGTCCCTGTTCTTTGCCCGTTTCAACTTTGAACTACACTTCCGGCCTGGCAGTAAAAACGTCAAGGCTGATGCTTTGTCAAGGTCCTTCCAGCCGTCGGATGTGGAAGAGGAGACTTTCCATATCGTCGATCCTACCAAGATAATCACTGTGGCTCCCTTACGTATAGTTGGACTTCCGCCGAGGAAGACCTTCGTAGCACAGGATCAGAAGAGGGCGATCCTGGGATGGGGACACTCGTCGAGAATTGCCGGTCAGGTAGGAGTTAAGAAGTCTCTCTCTTTGATCTCTCGTCACTATTGGTGGCCTACTATCTGTCAAGACGTCCACGACTTCGTTGCTTCATGTCCGTCCTGTGCTAGAAATAAGGTGTCCAGAGAGTTACCAGCTGGACGTCTACTGCCTCTCCCGATCCCATCGGCTCCTTGGCAACACATAGCTATGGATTTCATTACTGATCTACCCTGCTCCTCCGGCTGTATTGTCATATGGGTAGTCGTGGATCACTTCTCTAAAATGGCTCACTTCGTTCCTTTGCCCGGTTTACCATCCGCTCTTGAGTTAGCCAAGATATTCATCGAACAGATCTTCCGGCTCCACGGATTTCCTCGTCATATCGTGTCCGATAGGGGAGTTCAGTTCACTTCCTGATTCTGGAGGGCGCTGTGCAAGCATATGGACATCAAGTTGCACTTCTCCTCGGCTTATCATCCGCAGTCCAATGGGCAGGTGGAGCGCATTAACCAAGTCCTCACCACCTACCTACGGCACTTCGCCAATGCACATCACAATAACAGGACCAGTCTCCTTCCTTGGGCAGAATTCGCTTACAACAATCACTCTAGTGAGTCGTCAGCTAAATCTCCCTTTGTCGTGGTATTCAGGCAACATCCTGGTTTACCTCTTCCGTTTTCCTCAGCGTCCGGCAACCCAGCAGCCGATGCATTGTCCATGGACTTTACCAAGATCTGGAGGGAAACCAGAGACGCTCTTACACAAGCCTCTGGCAGGATGACGATGTTGAGGAGAGCCATAGGATCAAATACTTAATTAACCTTAAGACATAAGGGCATGGGAGAAACGATCCATAGAGTGTAATATTTTACATTGCATAAGCTTAATTGTGACTTAAACATGGCTGCCATCTCCTGTTTCATCACACCATGCCATGGTATGTAAGATGGTGACTGGACCTATGACTGCATCCTGTCTACAATAAGGAGTTCCTGGAGGAAGCTAGAAGGACTGACCAATCACAGAATGGGCACATCACCTGGACATACTCAATCAAGACCACACCCCCTGAAGACTTCAAGGATCTGCCCATGGACTAACCCACTGACCAATGAATACATCTGAGTAGGGCTGACCGAGCCCCTTATTGAACAAAAACCTGAGGTCTCTTGGAATAAACAGACACTCGGAGCTTGGGACAGACCAAGGAAGGGTGTACATCTGACTCTGTGTGTCTGGTGTCATACTTTTCACGCCGGTACTTGGCCTATATTGATTTGGTCAGGGGCATGCAACTTATTAATATTATTATGAAATATTAACCATAACAACGAGACATGTTGATAAGAGACGCTTAGATGCACCGTCTTATCTCCCGGGCGATAAAGTGTGGCTTTCTTCCAAATACGTCAGGCATGAAAGTGCCGTCCTACAAGTTAGAGCTACGTTATATCGGTCCTTACGAAGTCCTTGGACGCATCAACAACGTTGCCTAAAACGTGACACTGCCTGCCTCACTTCGCATCCCCAATTCCTTTCATGTCTCGCTGTTGAAACCAGTGATGTTTAATCGTTTCCATTCATCCTCCAGCACCGTGCAATGGCCTCTCAGCTCCGAGAATGTCTATGAGGTCAGGGACATCCTTGGAGAGTAGAGGAAAGACCCTCTTCTTGATTGACTGGGTTGGCTTCAGTCCTAAGGAGAGGACCTGGGAGCCACGGGAGAACATTGATGCGCCATGCATTCTGGCGAGGCTCTTAGCGCGCCTTCGGAGAAGGGGGTACTGTTAGGTCCCCTGGCACCGCTCCCCAGCTCACCTCTCCCGGTCAGCATCCTCTGCTCCCCGCCAAACGGGCATCCGGCGTCCAGATGTACTGTGTCTCAGAGCTGTCGCCAGGTTCCCTTCCTGTCAGCTGACCACCAGGTTCACACATGAGCACATTACAATGGTCATATTCATGTGACCAATCAGCGGTGCACTAGGTGCACTCCTCCCCTGTGACTCTAGAGGCCAGCATGGTCCAACCTGACACTCCCCTTGCCAATAGCTGCTCTTCCTCTAGTATATCAGGTCACCTCCACTGATGGGAGGTGCCTGATTATTACGTTAGTTTGCTTGTGCCTTGCTGGCTGTTGGTCAGGCCTTCCTTGTACCCTGTTACGTGGAACCCTAGCTGTGCTCTTCCCCGGTAGCATGATTCCTGCTCCCTTAGCCTTGTACCGTTACCCGGAATCCTTAGCTGTGCCGTAGCATAGGCTAACCTTACGAGCCGCCCCCCTGGTGCTAGCAGCCGTGGTATTTAGACCCCCTGGGCTTGCCCCTGACAATCCCTGTATAGGGGTTGGTTAAACTAGGTCCAGCTCACCCAGGGAAGTTGGGTACCATGGCCCAGTGGGTCCATTCTAGGGCGCCTTCCGCCAGAAGCATGACACATACTGATGATGTGCTCAATTACGCTTTTATGGGGGGTGGGCGCCTGCTCCCATGTTTCTTTAGCTACATCCAGCAGCCCCCGGGGATGTCGACCATACAACAACAAAAACCCTGTTGACGACTGCGGCACTTCACGGATAGCGAACTTTAAATAAGGGAGCAACATATCCCAGTCCTTCCTGTCCTTGGAGATTACCCTTTTGAGCATAGTTTTTAGGGTTTTATTAAACTGCTCCAACAGACCATTGGTTTGAGGATGGTACACCGACGTACACAGCTGCAATTTGGAGAAGTTTGCACAGCTCCCTGGTGACCTTGGACATGAATAGGGTCTCCTGATCTGTAAGGATCTCCTTGGGAAACCCCACCCGACAGAACACGACAAACAACTCCCGAGCAATAAGCTTAGCTGCAGTATGTCTGAGGGGTACCGCCTCTGGGTAACGGGTAGCGTAATCGACTATTACCAGGATGTGTTGGTGCCCCTGGGCAGACTTTACAATAGGTCCTACCAGATCCATGGCTATCCGCTCAAAAGGTATCTCTATAATAAGCAAACGTACCAAGGGACTGCGTAATTGAGTCACGGGTGTGGTTATCTGACATTGCGGGCAGGATTGGCAAAATCTTTTTACCTCCCTGACTACCCTGAGCCAAAAAAACGCTGCAAAAATCGCTCCTGCATTTTTTTAACTCCACAGGTGACCTCTCATTAAGTGTTTATGAGTCAACTCTAGGGCCTGCCGGCAACATGGCTGTGGTATTAACAGCTGCTCCACTATATCCCCCTGTATTCTATCCACTTGATAGAGTAGATCCAACTTGAGGGCGAAATGGGGGAATCTCAGCTCGGCGCTGGGCGTTTGCGCTACCTCATCAATTACTCTCACCCTACTTCAGGCATGGACCATCGTAGGATCCTGAAGTTGGGCCGTTCCGAAATTATCCGGAGACACCTCTACCTTCACTAATCTCGTGAGACATCGGCACTATGCATGAACACCTGCTCCACTGCGCACACTGCAGTGATTAGTGAAGTCTTACGAGACATCTGCACTATGTTCTATGGAGCACGGACACCCACTCACCTGCGCCGGTGTGAACGATCTTATCACTCAAGTGCCGGCCAGAGGAGGGGTGGAAGGTTTAAAACATGCTGGGTGGGTTTAGCAGCCTGGAGGGGCGGTGAGAGGTTTAGCCACTATGACCATAAAGCAGCCTCTGTGACTCAATAGGAGGCCACCGCTGAACACAATAAAAGTTGTTTTCACAGGTATGAAGGGCCAGTCAGGGCACATACAGGGGTACTAGCAGCCCATTTACATGATGTATAAGCTGGTGGGCACAGTTTAAAATGCTCAAAGTAGGGTAACAGGTTCCCTTTAAGTTACCAACCCAAGTTCATTCTTACTATATGCATATTTTTCCTGTTGTTTAGCAACTACACATTGCACTCTGAATTCTTCCAGATGAGTAGAATTATACTGTAGGTGATACAAACATTGCCTATATTACACTAATTTACAGCTACAGTTTATTGTATGTCAGCAGTAATTTACTGTCTACTGTCATGTGAAACAACTACCTGTATGTGTTGCATTTTGTAGTTCCACCTAATAAGAATAAATCAGAGCACCTTACTATTAAGGATCTGAAAAGAAGAATGTCCATCAATCCAGATAAATCTGTTAGTTTTACGTTGGAAGAAGATTGGAGCAAAACGGGATTGAACATGAAAGATGGAAACATCATAGAACAATTGAAAATAGATATTCCCAGTGGAGAAAACCTTAATCCTACTGAAATTGAGTCATTCAAGACAACTGTTTCTGACAAGCTGGAAAGTAAGTTCACATATGGTAGATAATCAAACCATATTCACTTAGATATATTTTTCCAGTAATATCCTCAATTTACCACAAAAAGGGAATCCAGAAAGAAATGGATAAAGAGTAGGGATGAGCGAGTATGCTTGCCACCACTCGGTACTCGTACGAGTATCTTGGTACTTGGGGTACTCGGCGAGTACTGAGTAATCTCGCGATACTCTTGCAATGCTCGGGGTCCACCTCCCTGCATGTTGGCGCTCTTTACAGAGCCAGTCCGCATGCAGGGATTGGCTGACAGACACTGTAATGCCACAGCCATGTTGGTTATGGCATTACAGTGATTGGCTGGCCGCACAGCGTCATCAGATCTTTATAAGACCTGACCGCGCTGTGCTCGTCACTCTGCTCCACAGACAGTCAGTGTAGGGAGAGTTGCTGCTGACCGAGGGACAGATTTGTGGCCTTTCAGCTAGTGTAGGCGCAGGGCTGCCAATATAATTACGACAACAGTCCTTCTGAGGACTAATAGAGCTGTATACAGGGAGGCAGGGTATATAGCAAACTTTGTTGTGCAGGTATACCACCCTGCATCACATCTAGGGCTGGTGTACAGGCTGGAAATATCATCCATCCCAAAACAGTGCTTTTAGGGATTAATTTAGCTCTCTATAGGCAGAAGTAGGTTGTAGCGTAAATTAGGATACGCCAAAACAGTTAGTATTCTCATGAGCGTTTGTGTCTGACCAGTCCACCTGCAGGGCTTTAATCTCTAATCTCAGTGTCCAGCTAAAAACCAACTCTTGTCTGCATTCATTTAGCATCTTAGTGCAGCAGGAGTAGGTTGTATCGTAAATTAGGATACGCCAAAAGACTCGGTATTCTCGTCAGCGTTTGTGTCTGACCAGTCCACCTGCAGGGCCTTTCTGGATTGCCTCGATTTTATTGATTTGGGGCTTCACGTACCTTGGCCTATCACGTACCCTAAGTAGTGGGCTTCCGTGAGTCCCAATACGCACTTTTTTGGATTAACTGTCAGACCGGCAGTTCTAAGCGAATCCACCATCGCTTGTACCTGATCCAAGTGGGTCTGCTACTTGGTGCTGTAAATTATGATGTCATCCAGGTACACTGATGCACACGTCTGATGTGATTTCAACGCTATGTCCATCAGCCTCTGGAATGTGGCCCCATGTAACCAAAAAGGCAAGACGACAGAGCGATAGAGACCCTCAGGTGCAACAAAAGCGGTCATTTCCTTTGCTGACTCCTTCAGTGGCACCTGCCAGTAGCCCTTGGTCAGATTGAGCGTTGTGAAATACTGTGCTTGTCCTAGTCTCTCAATCAGTTTGTCCACCTGGGCATGGGGTAAAGATCAAATTTGGACACTTTATTTAACCTCTTGAAGTCGTTACAAAACCGGAACGATCCGTCAGGTTTTGGGATCAGTACAATGGGCTGGCCCATTTGCTCCTGGACTTCTCAATCACCCCCAGGTGAAGCATTTTTTTCACCTCTTCCGAGATAGCTTGCCTCCAGTACCCAGTATGGCTTCATGCGTACCTTTACGTAAGGCTCGGTGACAATATCATGTTGGATGATGGATGTCCTGCCTGGCAGGTCTGAGAAGACATCCGGGTTCTGTTGTGCCAACCTCCGGACCTCCCACCTCTGCTGTGAGAGTGTCCTCTATCCCTACTCTTTTCTCATCCTCTCCGGATGCCACTGTAACCGGAGACAGGCGACCTGAAGAGGTTAGGTCCAGGGGTAAAACAGCCACCAAACTTTCTATGTCTTTCCAGGGTTTCAACAGGTTTATATGGTATATCTGTTCCGGTTTCCTCCTACCTGGTTAAAACACCTTGCAGTTTTCCACCCCAACCTTTTCCTGGATTTCATAGGTACCCTGCCACTTAGCTAAGAACTTGCTGTGACGAACATCCGCTATGAGGCTGAGCTGCTGGTAAGGCAGCACCTCGAAAAAGCCCGAGACCCTTAACCCCTAAACAGGGATCTGGAATTACAGCGGAGCCCAGGGGGTAGCTGCCTATTAGGAGCAGCAGAGCAGGAAGGTCGCCAGGGGAAAAATCAAGACCCGAAAAACGAAGTCAGGAGTCTGAGTCAAAACCGAGAGGGCAGCGAAGGTATAAAATCATCAGGCTGTAGCAGAGTCGAAAATCCAGGCAAAGGTCAAGGTTAAAAACCAAGAGGGCAACTCAGGTACAAAATCGACAGGCTGTAGCAGAGTCAGAAATCCAGGCAAAGGTCAGAGACAAAACCAAACACACACTATATCACTGGAGAACCAAAACTATATTTGGCGGCCTGCAAGACAGGCTCCAATGTATTTGAAGGGCGCGGTTACCTTCCATTGGCTGGAGCCCACAGCCTGATGATCCCATCCGGACCGCCCCTAGAACCAGGCCAGATGGTGATGCACGACTGGCTCCAACCACCCCACCTCTGACAGAAGAACGAAGGCTGCGCCCACGAGACACCTCTGCAGGACCCGCTCCTCTGCGACCAACATCACCCAAAGGAGAAACACGGCGGCGTCCAGCGACAGAGGCAGACGTCATAGGACCAGATCCACATGAGGACACGGCCCTCCCATCACTGGCACCACCAGCCGAAGGAATCCGGCGCCTCCCAGCGGCCGAGGCAGGAACACCAGCCACCGAGTCCAATGGCGATGTGACACTTGCTTTCTGCGGTGGGGATCAACACTAACACGCTATCCCCCAGGTTAAAGGACCTGGCGGTGGCCTGTCTATTGTGCCTAGCGTTTTGAGCTCCCTGGGCATCTTGCAGATGTTCCTTCACAATCGGCATGACAGCGGCGATTCAGTCCTGCATACTGTTAGGTCCCCTGGCACCGCTCCCCAACTCACCTTTCCCGGGTCGGCATCCTCTGCTCCTCTGCCAACCGGGCATCCGCGTCCAGACGTACTGTGTCTCGGAGCCGTCGCCGGGCTCCCTTCCTGTCAGCTGACCACCGGGCTCACACATGAGCACATTACAATGGTCGTATTCATGTGACCAATCAGTGGTGCACTACGTGCACTCCTCCCCTGTGACTCTAGGGGCCGGCACGGTCCAACCTGAACACTCCCCTTGACCAATAGCTGCTCTTCCTCTGGTATATCAGGCCACCTCCACTGGTGATCTTCCCCGGTAGCACCATTCCTGCTCGCCTAGCCTTGTACCTTTACCCGAAATCTTTAGCTGTGTTGTAGCATAGGCTAACCTTACGAGCCGCCCCCCTGGTACTAACATCCGTTGTATTTAGACCCCCTGGGCTTGCCCCTGACAATCCCTGTATAGGGGTTGGTTAAACTAGGTCCAGCCCACCCAGGGGAGTTCAGTACTATGGCCCAGTGGGTCCACTCTAGGGCGCCTTCCCCCGGAAGCGTGAAACATACCTATGATTTGCTCAATTACGCTTTTATGGGGGGTGGGCTCCTACTCCCATGATATCGACCATACAACAACTCAAATGGCAAAAAGCCCGTTGACGACTGCGGCACTTCACGGATAGCGAACATTAAATAAGGGAGCAACATATCCCAGTCCTTCCCGTCCTTGGAGACTACCCTTTTGAGCATAGTTTTCAGGGTTTTATTAAACTGCTCCACCAGACCATTGGTTTGAGGATGATACACCGACGTACGCAGCTGCTTAATCTGGAGAAGTTTGCACAGCTCCCTGGTGACCTTGGACATGAATAGGGTCTCCTGATCCATAAGGATCTCCTTGGAAACCCCACCTGACAGAACACGGCAAACAACTCCCGAGCAATAAGCTTAGCTGCAGTATGCCTGAGGGGTATCGCCTCTGGGTAATGGGTGACGTAATCGACTATTGCCAGGATATGTTGGTGCCCCTGGGCAGACTTTATAATTGGTCCTACCAGATCCATGGCTATCCGCTTAAAAGGTACCTCTATAATAGGCAAAGGTACCAAGGGACTGCGGAAATGAGCCACGGGTGTGGTTATCTGACATTGCGGGCAGGATTAACAAAATCTTTTTACCTCCCTGACTACCATGGGCCAAAAATACGCTGTAAAAATCGCTCCTGCATTTTTTTAACTCCCCAGGTGGCCTCTCATTAAGTGTTTATGAGTCAACTCTAGGGCCTGCCGGCAACATGGCTGTGGTATTAACAGCTGCTCCACTATATCCCCCTGTATTCTATCTACTTGATAGAGTAGATCACACTTGAGGGCGAAATGAGGGAGCCTCAGCTCAGCGCTGGGCATTTGCGCCACCCTATCAATTACTTTCACCCTACTTCAGGCATGGATCAACGTAGGATCCTGAAGTTAGGCCGTTCCGAAATTATCCGGAGACACCACTAGCTTTACTAATCTCGTGAGACATCGGCACTATGCATGAAAACCTACTCCACTGCTTAGGCGCTGGTGCTATTGTCAGTGCAGTGATTAGTGAAGTTTCGCAAGACATCTGCACTAAGTTTTATGGAGCGCGGACACCCACTTGCCGGCGCGAGCGATCTTATCACTCAAGTGCCGGGCAGAGGAAGGGTGGAAGGTTTAAAACATGCTGGGCGGGTTTAGCAGCCTGAAGGGGCGGTGAGAGGTTTAGCCACTATGACCATAAAGCAGCCTCCCTGACTCAATAGGAGGCCACCGCTGAACACAATAAAAATTGTTTTCACAAGTATGAAGGGCCAGTCTGGGCACATACAGGGGTACTAGCAGCCCATTTACATGATGTATAAGCTGGTGGGCACAGTTTAAAATGCTCAAAGTAGGGTAATAGGTTATCAACCCAAGTTCATTCTTGACATTCGAGGGAGGATTCTCCAGTCGTTAATAGACCATCTTAATTCAGAATTAACCCCAACATACCTTAAATAATGACACAACTGCTAGTGACTTGGTTAACTATTTTGGCCACAGCAGCCTTTATTGCCTATTGTTTACATACTAATAAACCAACGGGTACACCGTCCAACGGGCGTCCCAACATAACAATAGGCACTTCACCTCTCACACCTGGATAGATCCAGTCCAGAAGTCCCCCTTTAACTTTTTGTCCCTGGCCGCAACATACCGGCCCCAGGGAAAAGGTATTGCTACCGATAAACAATACACCAGCCTGGCAGAACCCCGTGCCTGCCAGGTACTTATAACCGGAGCCACTATATCTTTAAAGTGGCTCACCTCCCAATTACCATCGAAGATTCACTGCCTCTGGACTAGACCTACCCCCGCTGCCGTGACAACTCCACATCACCAACCATCACCAAACCAACCTTCAACCCCGATCCACATACCATCATACACCACCTGAAACCCCACGCAATCAGGGCGGGTGGGCGGGAAACTGCTCTGCTCCCCGGAAATGGAGTGAGGGGTCACTTCCTCCCTCACTCCTATAAAGTCCCCTATTGCTCCCCCTCTTCCTGCCCTAAGCACCCCCCCCTTTACCAATAGCCATCTACTGCCACATCCAAATCCCCCAATCCCCTACCTTTTCCTATTAACTCCCTTCCTCCCCGAAAGTCATGGGGTCTGTACACCTTATGGGTTCCCTGACCCTTCTTGACATTCGAGGGAGGATTCTCCGGTCGTTAATAGACCATCTTAATTCAGAATTAACCCCAACATACCTTAAATAATGACACAACTGCTAGTGACTTGGTTAACAATTTTGGCCACAGCAGCCTTTATTGCCTATTGTTTGCATACTAATAAACCAACGGGTACACCGTCCAACGGGCGTCCCAACATAACAATAGGCACTCCACCTCTCACACCTGGATAGATCCGGTCCAGAAGTCCCCCTTTAACTTTTTGTTCCTGGCCGCAACACACCGGCCCCAGGGAAAAGGTATTGCTACCGATAAACAATACACCAGCCTGGCAGAACCCCGTGCCTGCCAGGTAGTTATAACCGGAGCCACTATATGTTAAAAGTGGCTCACCTCCCAATTACCATCGAAGATTCACTGCCTCTGGACCAGACCAGAACAGGCCAGGTGACCCCTTACCTGGCCTGGACCCGCCAAACACCCAATGCTTGCTCCACACCTTCTCTCAAATCTAACGTCCATAAATCCATCCCAATCTCATTCAAATGCACCCGATCCGCTTTCAAGTATTCCCGCGACGCCGACTCCAACTCCCTGTGTCGTACCACAATACCACCATTCCGTGCTACAAACGCTGCCACCACCTTGTTGACCTTCACTCGTGCCTTATTAATTTTGTCTATCGACCTCGCAAACTTCCATCTCCCACGCGCAACCATGTCAGACCACACCACTATCAAACCTGGATGGGAACACCACAAACGTAACAAATCACACTTTATGTCTCTGATCAACTCCCGAGACGCTCTCGCCCCCAAATCATTCCCTCCAACATGCAGAACCAACACATCTGGAGGTCGATTAACCTTACAGAAGTACTCGAATTCAGGCAACACCCTCCCCCAAGTCATGCCCCGAATACCCAGCCACTTAACGGTCGCCGCCGATCTGTCCAATCCCAACTGGCGACCCTCTGGGCGAACATCTGCTCGACGGGCCCCCCAAAATACGTAGGAATGTCCCAGGATCCATATTAAGCAGGGGCCTGAATAAGCAGGAAATATAAACAAACAATCCCAATGTCACAACCACCAACCAGAACAAAACAACTATAGTCTTAACACCGACCCCCCCCTTTTGTTTTTGTTAGATCTAGCAGTTCAGGGGGCCCACGCTGCTCACTGCTTCATCTGGATAACAAATGAGGCCGAACATACAAACGAAAACGGGAAGATTGCCACCTCCCAATCTTTCTCACAACATCCTCCCCCAACCGCCATCGTGAAGCCTCTGTGGCCGCCCCAATACGAAAAGAGTGCGTGCCGTATTCTTCCGGTCGCTCACCGATTCTCCCTAAACACTCCTTCAACAGCGCCCCAAATTGAAATCTAGACAAAAAGGAACCATCTTTATGTCGCAAAAATGGAGCCGGGCAACTGCCCCGAAAAGCCAAAAACCGCCGTAACACAGCCACCGGACATAAACTACTCCCACCGAGAGCATAGACCACTACTAACCGACCTCGCCCTTCTTGGTCCACCTTCGAACACCGTAACCAACACTCCACCCGCTTCTCCACAATCGCCACATCACTTAAAGCCAAACCACCTGCCCGAATCCTGGACGGGCTCACCAACTCCCCAATTCTGAAGGCTCCAAAAAAGGCTAACACAAAAGCCGCCGAGAATAGAGCTCCCTCATATTCCGAACGACAAACCCTTAGCAAACAATCTACCAGCCTCTCCAACACTTCCACCGAAATTGGTCTCCGAGCATCCCTCTCACGAACCCCCCTCCGGAATCCCTTCAACGCCTGACGTACCCTAAAATCCTTAGTCGCGTCATGTTGTCCCAACAGCTGAAACCGGAAAGCCAGCGCTGCCACCCTCTGTGACACCGCAGATGCCGATCGCCCTCCCATAAAATCGTTTCCTATAAATGTCAATAATGCCTGTACATCATCCATACCACCATCCTCCCGCATCATATATGTAAACTCCTCCTATTCTTGCCACACTTTATCATATTGGCACCAAGTAGCCTCGGTCACCGATCTGCGAATCAACTGCCTCTCGACGTCACCAGACTCCATAAGCCATCCGGACACTGCAATCCCTCCTCGTCCGCCCACGGCACTAGTTCCCGAAACCTGCAAAAATGAAACCGTGAAAGCGAGTCAGCCACCACATTGCAAACACCCGGAACATGCTTAGCTACCACTTGAATATTCCATTGCAAGCACCGCAAGACCAAATGCCGCAGATAATCCACCACTGGCGGTGACTTGGCTGACAATGAATTAATCGCGTAAACAACTGACACATTATCACAATGGAAACACACTTTCCTGTCCGAAAATCCTGCCCCCATAATTCCACCGCGACCACTATAGGAAACAGTTCCAGCAGCGCCAAATTACGTACCAAGCCCTGCTCCTTCCATAACGCGGGCCACTCCCCCACACACCAATGTCCCTTAAAAAAGGCACCAAAACCAAGAGAACCCGCCGCATCCGTATACAGCTGTAACACACTGTTAGGCACTACTCTCTGAGGCCAGAATGTGCGACCATTGTACTCCTGCAGAAAAACGTCCCAAACACGCAAATCCGCTCTAATTCCTCTGGTAATGCGCACAAAATGCGCTGGGCATGATTTGCCCGACATAGCAACTGATAGCCGTCTAGCAAAAACCCTGCCCATCGGCAAAATTCTGCACGCAAAATTAAGCTTTCCCAGCAATGACTGGACCTCCTTAAGCCGCACCTTCCTAGCCCCGCACACCGCTGACACCGATCGCCTCAAATCCTTAAGTTTGTTCTCCGGAAGCCGGCATTCCCCGGCCACAGAATCAATTTAAATTCCCAGGAAACACAACACCGTAACCGAACCTTCTGTTTTTTCCTCTGCCAACGGAATCCCAAACCATCCTGCAACCTTCTGTAACGTGAACAACAAACCAGCACAAACCGAGGACCCGGCCGGTCCCACACAGAAAAAATCATCCAAGTAATGGATAATAGAATCCATACCTGACACATCCCTAACAACCCATTCCACAAACAAACTAAAAGCCTCAAAGTAAGAACAAGAAATCGAATAACCCATCGGCAGACAACGATCAACATAAAAAAACTCCCCTCCCTCCCACATGCAACCCAATGCTGGCTCTCCGGGTGAACCGGCAGCAAACAAAATGCCGATTCCACATCCGACTTTGCCATCAACGCCCCCGGACCAGCAGACCTTACCAATTCAACCGCCCTATCAAACGACACATAACAAACCGCCGCCAACTCCGGAGCGTGTCGCACCCTCCGGGAAAGACGTGGTGGATCAACCTAAACTTGTTCGGCTCCTTCTTCGGAACCACCCTCAATGGAGACACTCTCAGGTTCGTGCATGGCGGGCCCTGAAATGGACCTGCCATACGTCCCAACTCCACCTCCTTCCTGAATTTAGCCAAAACCACCTCTGGATGGGCCGAGGCCGACCTCAAATTCTTTGAACAAAACACACCCCCCACCGTAACCGACGGAATCTGAAATCCTAACAAACACCCAGACTTCAACAACCTGGCGGCCTCGATATCGGGATATCTACTTAGAAACGGCGCCATCGCTTGGACTCTCACCGGAGTCCTCCCTTTTTTCAGCCGCATCACCGCCTTTTCCTCTGCCTTTTTTAAAACATCTGGCAAAACTATGGGAGCCTCCACACCCCGAGCACTCATGTTTAAACCTGCATGACGCTCCAAACTTACATTGCCCCTCATTGAACTGCCAACAGCAACCCTTGCGGAATGTGGCCGGGGCACCCGCTCCAGATCCCGACGCCCTGGCCCCCCCACCAAAGGGCTGAGCCGGAGCGGTCATTAGCCGCAACCACAAGGAAATATCCTTGTGGTCCCACCTCATAGTCGGACGCAAAGCTTTGCGCTGCCTAAATTGCTCGTCATAACATAACCAAGACAAGCCCCCATACACCTTGTATGCCTCCCCCATAGCGTCCATGTAACCAAACAGGGCGGAACAATGTTCCGGCTCCTTTTCCCCCATAACACTTGCTAAAATAGCAAAGGTTTGCAACCAATTCGCAAACGTTCTCGGAATAAGCCGATAACGCCGCTTCTCCTCCTCCTTCTCCTTCTTGGAGTCACTAGGCTTATCCAAATTAAATTTTTCAAGAGGGAGCAGCGAAAAAATTTTGACATACTCCCCTTTCCATATTTTTTCCCTCACCTCTTTCTTAAGGTGAGCCCCCAACGGGCTCTCAAAACACACGTATATCTCACTCCTGGCCTTATCATCCAATCTCACCACTTCATCCTTCTTCTCCTTTTCTCTCCCAGGCGCATCGACTGCCGCATTCGGCACCGTCGCTGCTGTAACAGTATCACCATCCCTCGGCTGCTCTGCAGCCACCACCCCATTACTCGCCGGGGCCGCGCTCGGACCCACCCAGGCTCCTACTGGAGATCCTGGCAGGCTACCCCCTCCTCCGCCGGACAGTAAACTCTGCAACAGACCTAACAACTGACCCACTACGTCCCCCCCGACAGATACCACCCGGGAACGTCGCCCCCGACACCCCCCCTACATTCCCGGCTACACCTGACAAACAATTATGAACAATAGAAGTATTCTCACCAGGCTGCCGCGGTGCAGCCGTAACTGAGTCCTCTGGCGTTCGACTCGGCGATGATGATCCGTCTGATAGCTCTCCTTATTCCCCGCTCTCGTCATCTGTGCCACCCAGGGGTGCCGACCCCAAGCCAAGCCGACCACTGCTGCCGCCCCTACCCTCCGTGTCGGCCACGGCCCCCCTGGCTGGATGCTGTTTCTTGGAGGACTGTCCTTGTGTCCTCCGGGTCCTGCTGCTCATCGACTGCCCCCTTGGCCTCTTCTGACCAGAGCCCTCAAGAGGGACCCCAGTCTCAAACCCACCCTGCCGACTGCAGGAGGGCTGCACCATAGCCAGGCTACGCTGGGAGCCCCCCCCAATCCTCCGGGAGGGTCCGTTACAGAAACCCTGGACCCTGCACCTGCTGCAGTGCCCCGCTGGGTGCAACTCCTGCCATACCTGGGAGCCACCATTGCTGCTGCTGGCCGGGTCCTCCTGCTTCCCTGCACCGGGGTCCCCATGCTCTGCCTCCTCTCCCTGCCCACCGGCCGTGACCGTAGACTGCGCCCAGGTGTCTCCTGACCTCCAGGTGTCGTCGTCCCCTCCGTATTTGGAGGCCGCTCCTGCCCCCGTCGATTGCGGGGTGTTTGCAATGCGTCCTGTGGCCACTCGGCGCTCTCCGCCCCTCCGTGCCTGCCTGGGAGCCACCGCCATGTTATTTCTCCCGGACTGTGGACCGGAAGTGAACCGCCGGCTGGCCCCACCCACTTCCGGAGCATCGCTGCCCTGCCGTGGATTCCTCATGTCGGCCAGCGCAGGCCCCTGGCTGGATGGGCACCCACGCTGCCGCCGAGGGTCACCACTGGGGCTCCTTGAATGAGCCCGCCTTCCCCCCCGTGTCTCCGGGGAATAGCGCTCAGGTGGCCGGGATCGGCGGCCACGCGCTGAGGGGGTGGAGGGGGCTGTGCCGATGGGGAAGCACAGGCAGCCCTCACGTACTCCTGCACTACCTGCGCCCGATGCACCGCTGCAGCACCCTGGATCAGCGCCCTCAAATCTGCAAGATCTGCCATGTTGGTAAGTCAGATCTCACACTGCCTACACTACCCTGTAAACGGCTCTGCTCCCCGTAAATGGAGTGAGGGGTCACTTCCTCCCTCACTCCTATAAAGTCCCCTATTGCTCCCCCTCTTCCTGCCCTAAGCACCCCCCCTTTACCAATAGCCATCTACTGCCACATCCAAATCCCCAATCCCCTACCTTTTCCTATTAACTCCCTACCTCCCCGAAAGTCATGGGGTCTGTACACCTTATGGGTTCCCTGACCCTTCTTACTATATGTATAATTTTCCTGTTGTTTAGCAACTACACATTGCACTCTGAATTCTTCCAGATGAGTAGAATTATACTGTAGGCGATACAAACATTCCCTATATTGCACTAATTTACAGCTACATTTTATTGTATGTCAGCAGTAATTTACTGTCTACTGTCATGTGAAACAACTACCTGTTTGTGTTGCATTTTGTAGTTCCACCTAATAAGAATAAATCAGAGCACGTTACTATTAAGGAACTGAATAGAAGAATGTCCATAAATCCAGATAAATCTGTTAGTTTTACGTTGGAAGAAGATTGGAGCAAAACGGGATTGAACACGAAAGACGGAAACATCATAGAACAATTGGAAATAGATATTCCCAGTGGAGAAAACCTTAATCCTACTGAAATTGAGTCATTCAAGACAACTGTTTCTGACAAGCTTGTTTCTGACAAGCTGGAAAGTAAGTTCACACAGGGCAGATAATTAAACCATATTCACTTAGATATATTTTTCCAGTAATATCCTCAATTTACCACAAAAAGGGAATCCAGAAAGAGATGGATAAAGAGTAGGGATGAGCGAGTATGCTTGTCACTACTTGGTACTCGTACGAGTATCTCGGTACCCGGGGTACTAGGCGAGTACCGAGTAATCTCGCGATACTCTTGCTATGCTCGGGGTCCACCTCCCTGCATGTTGACGCTCTTTACACACAGGGCCGTATTTGGAGTTCCTGCTGCCCTAGGCACTGTCAGTGGTCGCCCCCCTCATCCCGTCATGCCCCCCCTTCCACCCCTTCATGCCCCCCCTTTCTCCGCGGACCCTCCCCTGTCACAGCCCCTCCCCCATCATGGACGATCGCCTCCTGCTCATGTTGCGCCCCCCCTACATACACACATTCTATGTAGTACATATAAAAGGTTTGTAGGGGGCAAAATCCTGCAGACAGACTGTATTGAGATAAATACAAAAAATAATTATCTTTTAATGATTTTAATTGGTTTATGTGCAAGTTTATTCTCCAAGTGTTTGCATGTATTTCCAACCACACTGCAGAGACATACTGATAGGATGTTTACATTGTGAGCCACAATGGGGACAGTGTTGATGATGTATGTAAAGTGCTGTGGAGTTCATAGTGTAATATAAATGCAAAATATATTATTCTTAATATGATGTCACAATACCAGGATCTGAGGATCTTTTATTTTGAGGTCAGGGGCTCTCTGATGCCATGTTGCTGTCTGTCTTGCTGTCTTCCTCTTTTGACACTGCAGTGCGGTGGACAAGAGAGCATTAACTGGTTAATAACAAGAAGTATGGAGTGTGTACTAACTGAGCCATAAACCCTCCCATACCATGTCCAGCAGACATTGTAGGATTACTACATGGATTTTATTATTAGGGTACGGACACACAGGCATGAAACTCGTATGAGGGCAATGTGTGATTTTATACTGCACTCGGACCAATGTTAACTAATCTCTGAGAGCAGATTGGCGTGTGACGGACGCTTTTTTCTCATCCAGATTCAGGATGAGAAAAAAGTCGCAAAATGCTGCGACTGTATGATTCACGTACGAGACTCACCAATGCAAGTCTATGGGTCCGACAAAATCACGGACCACACACGGACCATCCGAGAGGCATCAGTTTTTTCACTGATACATTCTCATTCTGTAGCTGAGAACACTGGAAAATGTTCTTGTAAATGATTCTACAGTAATAGCTGCTGAGAAAAAAAACAGATTGCACACGGACAGCACACAGATGTGATCTTTGAAAAATATGGGACATGGTGGTACACTGTCTGTGCACAGCACGGAGCTGAGGACATGGTGGTACATTGTCTGTGCACAGGACGGAGCTGGGGACATGGTGGCACACTGTTTGTGCACAGCACGGAGCTGAGGACATGGTGGCACACAGTCTGTTCACACCACGGAGCTGGGGACATGGTGGCACACTGTCTGTGCACAGCGCAGAGCTGAGGACATAGTGGCACACAGTGCACAGCACAGAGCTGGGGACATGGTGGTACCGTGCACAGCACAGAGCTGGGGACATGGTGGTACACTGTCTGTGCACAGCACGGAGCTGGGGGCATGGTGGTACACTGTCTGTGCACAGCACGGAGCTGGGGGCATGGTGGTACAATGTCTGTGCACAGCACAGAGCCAGGGACATGGTGGTACACTGTGCACAGCACGGAGCTGGGGACATGGTGGTACACTATCTGTGCACAGCAGGGAGCTGGGTACATGGTGGTACACTGCCTGTGCACAGCACGGAGCTGGGGACATGGTGGTACACTGTGCACAGCATAGAGCTAGGGACATGGTGGTACACTGTGCACAGTACAGAGCTAGGGACATGGTGGTACACTGTCTATGCACAGCACGGAGCTGGGGACATGGTGGTACACTGTGCACAGCACAGAGCTAGACACATGGTGGTACACTGTGCACAGCACAGAACTAGGGACAGGGAGGTACACTGTCTATGCACAGCACGGAGCTGGGGACATGGTGGTACACTGTGCACAGCACAGAGCTAGAGACATAGTGGTACACTGTCTATGCACAGCAGGGAGCTGGGTACATGGTGGTACACTCTGTCTCCTCTGACCTCCTGCACCCCATCCTCCTCTCCTCTGTCCTCCTGCACCCCTGTTCTCCTCTCCTCTGTCCCTCCTGCTGCTCCTCTTCTCTCTCGCCCTGTTCCTGTCCTTCTGCCTCTGTCCCCTGCTCCTCTGTCCTCCTGCACCCCGTCCTGCTGCTCCTCTGTCCTCCTGCACCCCCGTCCTCCTCTCCTCTGTCCCTCCTGCAGCTCCTCTGTCCTCCTGCTGCACTCCGTCCTCCTCTCCTGTCCCTCCTGCTGCTCCTCTTCTCCTCTGTCCCCCTCTTCCTATCCTTCTGCCCCCCAGCAACCCCGTCCTCCCCTCCTCTGTCCCTCCTGCTGCTCCTCTGTCCTTCTGCACCCCCATCCTCCTCTCCTCTGTCCTCCTGCACCCCGTCCTGCCGTCCCTCCTGCTGCTCCTCTTCTCCTCTGTCCCACTGTTCTTGTCCTTCTGCCCCCCTGCAACCCCGTCCTCCCCTCCTTTGTCCCTCCTGCTGCTCCTTTTTTCCTTTGTTCCCCTGTTCCTGTCCTTCTGCCCTTCTGTCCTCTTCTCCATGGCCCCCCTGCTCCTCTGTCCTCCTGCACCCTGTCCTCCTCTCCTCTGACCCTCCTGCTGCTCCTCGGTCCACTTGCACCCCTGTTCTCCTCTCCTCAGTCCCTCTTCTCTTCTGTCCATATCCATCTGCCCCTCTGTCCTCTTCTCCTTGGTCCCCCTGCTACTCTGTCCTCCTGCACCTCCATCCTCCTCTCCTCTGTTCTCCTGCACCCCATCCTCCTCTCCTGTCCCTCCTGCTGCTCCTCTCTCCCCTTGTCCTTCTGCCCCTCTGTCCTCTTCTCATCGGTCCCCCTGTTCCTGTCCTTCTGCCCCCTTGCAACCCTGTCCTCCTCACCTCTGTCCATCCTCCTCTCCTCCTCTCCTGTCCTCCTGAACCCCGTCCTCCTCTCCTATCCCTCCTGCTGCTTCTTTTCTCCTCTGTCCCCCTGTTCCTGTCCTTCTGCCCCTTTGCAACCCCGTCCTCCCCTCCTTTGTCCCTCTTGCTGCTCCTTTTCTCCTTTGTTCCCCTGTTCCTATCCTTCTGCCCCTCTGTCCTCTTTCCTACTAGGTCCCTCTGCTCCTCTGTCCCCTGCACAGTCAGGTCCTCATCTAGTGCTGGCTGCGGACATTGGCCGGATGCAGCATGAGTAGCACCAGCCCAGCAGCAGCAAGAGCTCTGCCGCCAGACACACCATCTCCCAGCCTTCTGTGCCCGCTCGCTCAGGCCAGTTGCTCCCCTGTTCTCGGGGTCCATCAGGGCCGGCTGGGTGGTGGAGCCGCCAGCACCCGGGGACAGGAAGGAACAGAGCTGTACGGAACACTTCCGGGTTCCGTACAGCTCCCGGCGGCTTCCTGTTGTCGGGCCCCACGGGACTGGGGTACTCGGTACCGGACCGGATGGTAGTGGGGATGTCACAGGTGGCTTGGTCCGGACCGTGTCCCTGGCTCGCAATAAAAGGGGAATTATTTACAAGGGGATTTGTCAAGGGTGACGCCACCCACTTGGTGCGGCCAGTGATGGGGCCGCCGCTGCTGCAGAACCTCCGGGGGTGATGGAATGGCAGCGGAGATGGTATAGTTCCAGTGGGGAGAACTGTATCCCCCGGGGCAGTAAGGGTTAAGTCTCTGGTGCAGGTGTAACACACTTACTTGCAGGCACTGCAGGGATCTCTCCTCCTGGCTGGTGCTGACAGGCTGGATCTGTAGGGAGGAACGGTCTGCAGTAGAGACTGACAAGAGAGGCAATTCAGGGTTTTCCAAAGCTTTACTCGTTGTTTCCTTCAAGCAGTTTACAAGTCATTTGCAGTTGGTACACAGTTCAAGTACACGGGTTCGGTCTACCTCTGCAGCCAGGCCTCTCTCTCTCCTGTGACCCCTCACACAGTCTGTAGTGTCCCTTTCCGGGCTTTTACGGTCTCCGTCTGTACGGGTAGTGTGTGAACGCTGGACAGTATGGCGGTGACTCGGGCTTCTGTGAGTCCTAGTCTGTCACTTAGCTGCCTGTCCTTTGGGTTAGGGATCTCAATCTGGAACTCAGACCCCTCGTCGTGTTGTCTGGGGATGCCGAGTGAACTACGGTCCCCTTTAGAGCCGACACTCTACTCAGCCCAGCCTCCAGTAGTCCTCAGCACTAGGCTACCAGGCTCCTTCCTTTCTGTTCCTTTCTGTATATAGGAGGGCTACTCCGCCTGCAGTTAGTTGCTTTAGCTGTAGTTCTAGGGCCCCGGGTTACACCGTCCCTCTCGGCTCTCTCACACTCCTGGGGATCTGACTCAGGATGGGCTTTCTCTCTCCTCTGGCTCACACTGGCTCAGTACAGATTCTCCGCTCCGTGCGTCTTCACTCTTCCAGGCAGTGTGGCTCTCTCCTGCTCAGCTTCAGCTCAACCTCCTGCTGTTCTCTGGCCTGCTCTTGAGTCTTTTCATCTCAGCTCACTGTGGCCTACTCTTTGGTCTTTACTGTTCAGCCTACCTCGGCCTACTGAACTCCTTCACTCCTCCCCCTCACTATATACTGTCAGTCACCTGACCTCTGGTGTGCCCAACCCACTCCTCTGAATCCACCACCCCTCCGATCTCATATAGTTTCTAATCTCAGGGCTGGATGTAACCTCTCTGACACGTGGGTTATGTGGGCTGTGAGGGTGTTAGTGTTTAACAATGTCCTACCTGCCTGGCTGCAGTTCCCTTTGTGGCCTCTTGGACGCAGGGGCGCCACACTGTCAGCGACGATCACTACCGGTATCAGCGCTGGGGCACAGGCAGCACATGCGGATGCCGCCACCGCGCACTGGACCACACCAGTGACACCCCTTTCTCCCCGACAAAAACTCCGGTTTTCATATGGAGTCTGGGGAAGGAGAGGGAAGAAAAAAAAAAAGAAATACAATAAAAAAACGCTCCTCTAGCGCCGCCCCCTGGACCTGCCGCCCTAGGCACCGGCCACGAGTACCTTATTAGAAATACGGCCCTGTTTACAGAGCAAGCCCGCATGCAGGGATTGGCTGACAGACATTGTAATGCCACAGCCATGTTGGTTGTGGCATTACAGTGATTGGCTGGCCGCACAGTGTCATCAGGTCTTTATAAGACCTGACCGCACTGTGCTCGTCACTCTGCTCCACAGACACACATGAGAAAGGAAAGCGCCACAGACATTGATGGTGCAAAGAAACTTCTGGTCTTTTTATTCCAGGGTCACAGAAGGCGACGTTTCGATCACCAGCGTGATCTTTATCAAGCTTGATAAAGATCACGCTGGTGATCGAAACGTCGCTTTCTGTGACCCTGGAATAAAAAGACCAGAAGTTTTCTTTGCACCATCCATGTCTGTGGCGCTGTCCTTTGTCATGTTTATAATCCGAATTGGACTCTCCGGGTTGGACCTGCATCCAGGAAGCTGGCTAGAGGAACGAGAAGTCCAGCTTTAATTCCCAACTGACTTATATCTGCTCCACAGACAGTCAGTGTAGGGAGAGGTGCTGCTGATTGAGGGACAGATTTGTGGCCTTTCAGCTAGTGTAGGCGCAGGGCTGCCAATATAATTACCACAATAGTCCTTCTGAGGACTAATAGAGATGTATACAGGCAGGCAGGGAGGCAGGGTATATAGCAAACTTCGTTGTGCCAGTATACCACCCTGCATCACATCTAGGGCTGGTGTACAGGCTGGAAATCTCATCCATCCCAAAACAGTGTTTTTAGGGATTAATTTAGCTCTCTATAGGCAGGAGTAGGTTGTAGCATAAATTAGGATACGCCAAAATACTCAGTATTCTCGTCAGCGTTTGTGTCTGACCAGTCCACCTGCAGGGCTTTAATCTCTAATCTCAGTGTCCAGCTAAAAACCAACTCTTGTCTGCATTCATTTAGCATCTTAGTGCAGCAGGAGTGGGTTGTAGCGTAAATTAGGATATTGCCAAAAGACTCGGTATTCTCATGAGCGTTTGTGTCTGACAAGTCCACCTGCAGGGCCTTAATCTCTAATCTCAGTGTCCAGCTAAAATCCAACTCTTGTCTGTATTCATTTAGCATCTTAGTGCAGCAGGAGTAGGTTGTAGCGTAAATTAGGATACGCCAAAAGACTCGGTATTCTCGTCAGTGTTTGTGCCTAACCAGTCTACCTGCAGGGCCTTTCTGGATTGCCTCGATTTTATTGATTTGGGGCTTCACGTACCTTGGCCTATCACGTTCCCTAAGTAGTGGGCTTCCGTGAGTCCCAATACTCACTTTTATGGATTAACTGTCAGACCGGCAAATCTAAGCGAATCCACTACCGCTTGTACCTGAACCACGTGGGTCTGCCACTTGGTGCTGTAAATTATGATGTCATCCAGGTACACTGATGCATACGTCTGATGTGATTTCAACACTATGTCCATCAGCCTCTGGAATGTGGCCCCATGTAACCAAAAAGGCAAGACGACATAGCGATAAAGACCCTCAGGTGCAACAAAAGCAGTCATTTCCTTTGTGGACTCCTTCAGTGGCACCTGCCAGTAGCCCTTGGTCAGATTGAGCGTTGTGAAATACTGTGCTTGTCCCAGCCTCTCAATCAGTTCGTCCACCCTGGGCATGGGGTAAAGATCAAATTTGGACACTTTAATTAACCTCCTGAAGTCGTTACAAAACCGGAACGATCCGTCAGGTTTTGGGATCAGTACAATGGGACTGGCCCATTTGCTCCTGGACTTCTCAATCACCCCCAGGTGAAGCATTTTTTTCACCTCCTCCGAGATAGCTTGCCTCCAGTACCTGGTATGGCTTCATGCGTACCTTTACGTAAGGCTCGAGTGACAATATCATGTTGGATGATGGATGTCCTGCCTGGCAGGTCTGAGAAGACATCCGGGTTCTGATGTGCCAACCTCCAGACCTCCCCCCTCTGCTGTGAGAGTGTCCTCTATCCTCACTCTTTTCTCATCCTCTCTGGATGCCACTGTAACAGGAGGCAGGCGACCTGAAGAGGTTAGGTCCAGGGGTAAAACAGCCACCAAACCTTCCCTGTCTTTCCAGGGTTTCAACAGGTTTATATGGTATATCTGTTCCGGTTTCCTCTACCTGGTTAAAACACCTTGCAGTTTACCACCCCAACCTTTTCCCGGATTTCATAGGGACCTTGCCACTTAGCTAAGAACTTGCTTTCTGCGGTGGGGATCAACACTAACATGCTATCCCCCGGGTTAAAGGAACTGGCGGTGGCCTGTCTATTATACCTAGCGCTTTGAGCTCCCTGGGCATTTTGCAGATGTTCCTTCACAATCGGCATGACAGCGGCGATTCAGTCCTGCATACTGTTAGGTCCCCTGCACACCGCTCCCCAGCTCACCTCTCCCGGGTCGGCATCCTCCGCTCCCCTGCCGACCGGGCATCCGGCGTCCAGGCGTACTGTGTCCCGGAGCCGTCGCCAGACTTCCTTCCTGTCAGCTGACCACCAGGCTCACACATGAGCACATTACAATGGTCGTATTCATGTGACCAATCAGCGGTGCACTAGGTGCACTCCTCCCCTGTGACTCTAGGTGCCGGCATGGTCCAACCTGCCACTCCCGTTGACCAATAGCTGCTCTTCCTCTAGTATATCAGGCCCCCTCCACTGATGGGAGGTGTCTGATTATTACGTTAGTTTGCTTCTGCCTTGCTGACTGTTGGTCAGGCCTTCATTGTACCCTGTTACCTAAAACCCTAGCTGTGCTCTTCCCCGGTAGCACCATTCCTGCTCGCCTAGCCTTGTACTGTTACCCGGAATCCTTAGCTATGCCGTGGCATAGGCTAACGTTATGTGCCGCCCCCCCTGCTACTAGCAGCTGTGGTATTTAGACCCCCTGGGCTTGCCCATGACAATCCCTGTAAAGGGGTTGGTTAAACTAGGTCCAGCTCACCCAGGAGAGTTTGGTACCATGGCCCAGTGGGTCCACTCTAGGGCGCCTTCCCCCGGAAGCGTGACAGAATAATCAGGCCATGGACCCCGCTGGTACCTCATTCTCAGCGCAAAAGGAGCTGGCTTATATTCGAGAGAGTCGGAGCCGTAATACAGCTTGTCTTCAGTCCATGGATAACTGGTTAGCCTCCCTGCAAACCTCCGATCCGGCATCCGCCACCCAGCCTGCGAGCCTACAGCAGGAGCTGGCAGCACAACGAGACATGCAGTGTTGCAGGCTGTCGTACATATCCTCCGTGGATGATCATCTGGACTCCGTGCAGTCTGCAACAACGGCCTTGGCTCAGGCCGCATCCTATGACCTATCCCGGGGAGGCGTCCCGAACCCTCACCCTCGCCTCGGGAGACACTTAGAGACAGCGGAGACCCCAAGATGTGCCGCGGCTTCCTCAACCAGTGTTGCTTACACTTTGAACTACTGCCAGAGCAACACCCCACGGATCGGGCCAAGGTGGCTTTTGTGGTGTCCCACCTGGAGGGTGAGTCTCTGGTGTGAGTTATGGGAGCGTGATGACCCAGCGGTCTCCCACTTGTCAACCTTTCTGGAGACGTTCCAGAGGGTCTTCGATGAACCCGGTCGGGTCGCATCTGTTACAGAGTCACTCTTCACCCTCCGTCAAGGGACGCTCATCATCGGGCAATACGCCATTCGTTTCCGCATCCTCTCCTCCGAGGTGAGATGGAATAACGAAGCTCTGACCAAAGCTTTCTGGTGTGGCCTGTCCGGCAGGATAAAGGACGAACTCGCGGGTCGGGATATCCCAGACGAGCTTGAGGACTTGATCTCACTAGCCACTTGCATCGACTTGCATTTCCAAGAGCGCTCCCGTGAAACCGCCAGGGAAAAGAGATCCATCCGGTGCCGATATTGTCCTGATAGACCAAGAGAAGTCCTCCGCCTAGGTCATGTAAGAGAGACCGTCCTAGGCGAGAGCGATGCCTCTCAACCCCTCACCCTGCCCATGCAGGTGATACGTCCACAGAGTTGCTTTTCTGAGCTAGCTTACGTGGATTCTGGGGCAGCAGGAAATTTCATTCGGCAAGAGGCAGTGGACTTGGAATCTCTGTAATACCTCTGGTGACGCCTCGCGTGATTGCATCAGTGGATGGCAGAATGCTGCAGGAGATCGTCACCAAAGTGACAGAGGAGGTGGAGGTGCAGATCGGGGCTCTACACCTTGAAAAGATTGCCTTCTACGTCATGCCTGGTCTCTCTCATGCCCTGCTCCTTGGGTTTCCCTGGCTTCGGGTTCATGAACCTGTCCTGGACTGGCGCTCAGGGGACGTGCTGTGGTGGGGTCCTCTCTGCCATGAGAGATGCCTGAAGTCTGTTCTGCCACCCGGTTCCCCGCAACTTGCTTCTGTTCTTCCTGGTTTACCAACTGCCTATTGGCAGTAGCAGATATCTTCAACAAAATGTAGGCAGAGGTCCTCTCACCTCATCGGCCGTATGATTGCCCTATTGATTTGGTTCCTGGTGCTACTCCACCCAAGGGACGAATCTACCCGTTGGCTTGTGACTCGGCTGGAGCCATGTCTGAGTACATCACGGACAGCTTGGCTAGGGGCTTCATTTGAAAATCCACGTCCCCTGCTGGTGCTGGGTTTTTCTTTGTGAAGAAGAAGGAGGGCACCCTTCGACCCTGCAAAGATTACAGAGGCTTGAATGCCATCACCGTCAGGAACAAATACCCCCTGCTGCTGATTCCAGAGCTCTTTGACAGGCTCAAAGGGGCTCGCATCTTCACGAAATTAGACCTCTGAGGAGCATACAACCTGGTTCACATACGTGCTGGAGACAAATGGAAGAGGCTCCTGCCTTGCATCGACCAGAGGTAAACAGATAGTTCATTGTAGAGGTAGACGCCTCCTCCATAGGAGCGGGGGCTGTCCTCTCCCAGAAATCCTCTTCAGGTCGGTTAGTCACCTGCGGGTTTTTCTCCAAAGCATTTACCTCATCGGAGCGCAACTACTCTATTGAGGATCATGAATTGCTGGCAATCAAATTGGCATTGGAGTAGTGGCGACACCTACTTGAGGGTGCCGTTCATCCGTTCATTATTTTTACAGACCACAAGAACCTGGCTTATCTCCAGTCCGCCCAGAGGCTCAACCCCCGGCAGTTCCGGTGGGCCCTGTTCTTTGCCCGTTTCAACTTTGAACTGCACTTCCGGCCTGGCAGTAAAAACGTCAAGGCTGATGCTTTGTCAAGGTCCTTCCAGCAGTCGGATGTGGAACAGGAGACCTTCCATATCGTTGATCCTACCAAGATAATCACTGTGGCTCCCTTACATTTAGTTGCACTTCCGCCGGGGAAGACCTTTGCAGCACAGGATCAGAAGAGGGCGGTCCTGGCATGGGGACACTCGTTGAGAATTGCCGGTCACGTAGGAGTTAAGAAGTCTCTTTGATCTCTCGTCACTATTGGTGGCCTACTATCCATCAAGACGTCCACGACTTCATTGCTTCATGTCCGTCCTGTGCTAGAAATAAGGTGTCCAGAGAGTTACCAGCTGGACGTCTACTGCCTCTCCCGATCCCATCGTCTACTTGGCAACACATAGCTATGGATTTCATTACGGATGTACCCTGCTCCTCCGGCTGTATTGTCATATGGGTAGTAGTGGATCGCTTCTCTAAAATGGCTCACTTCGTTCCTTTGCCTGGTCTACCATCCGCTCTTGAGTTAGCCAAGATATTCATCGAACAGATCTTCTGGCTCCACGAATTTCCTCGTCATATCGTGTCCGATAGGGGAGTTCAGTTCACTTCCCAGTTCAGGAGGGCGCTGTGCAAGCATTTGGACATCACTTTGGACTTCTCCTCGGCTTATCATCCGCAGCCCAATGGGCAGGTGGAGCGCATTAACCAAGTCCTCACCACCTACTTCCGGCACTTCTCCAATGCTCATCACAATATCTGGACCAGTCTCCTTCCTTGGGTGGAATTCGCTTACAACAATCACTCTAGTGAGTCGTCAGCTAAATCTCCCTTTGTCGTGGTATTCGGGCTGATGCATTGTCCATGGACTTTACCAAGATCTGGAGGTAAACCAGAGACGCCCTCACTCAAGCCTCCGGCAGGATGACGAGACATGCCGATAAGAGACGCTTAGATGCACCGTCTTATCTCCCGGGCGATAAAGTATGGCTTTCTTCCAGATACGTCAGGCTGAAAGTGCCATCCTACAAGTTAGGGACACGTTATATCGGTCCTTATGAAGTCCATGGACGCATCAACAACGTTGCCTAAAAATTGAGACTGCCTGCCTTTACTTCGCATCCTAAATTCCTTTCATGTTTCGTTGTTGAAACCAGTGGTGCTTAATCGTTTCCATCCATCCTCCAGCACCGTGCCATGACCTCTCAGCTCCGAGAATGTCTATGAGGTCAGGGACATCCTTGCCATGAAGGAGAGTAGAGGCAATACCCTCTTCTTGATTGACTGGGTTGGCTTCAGTCCTGAGGAGAGGACCTGGGAGCCACGGGAGAACATTGATGCGCCACGCATTCTGGCGAGGTTCTTAGCGCCCTTCGGAGGAGGGGGCGTGAGGGAGGGGGTACTGTTAGGTCCCCTGGCACCGCTCCCCAGCTCTCCTCTCTCGGGTCGGCATCCTCTGCTCCCCTGCTGACCGGGCATCCGGCGTCCAGGCGTACTGTGTCCCGGAGCCGTCGCCGGGTTTCCTTCCTGTCAGCTGACCACCGGGTTCACACATGAGTGTGGCGCCCCGCAACGAGTGCGTCACAGGAAGGTATTGCATCCCTGACTGAAGATGTAATATCTTCCGTCTCAGTGATGACATGGTTAAACCCAGAGCTCCATACAACACACAACACACTAGAAGTAGTGGGCCAATCAGGTCCTGGTGGGAGGAGTGAAAGGAGTAGTGTGTGGGGGAAGTTAGGAACTTAGGAGTCGGGAGGAGAGAGAGAGAAGGAACAGGACCTGCACAGTGCCGTGCAGCCTGGTACCGAACTTTACCGGCAGGGCACCATCAAGCGGTGACCCAGACCGGACACAGGCAACTATCGAGCGGGTCAGATTATACATTTGCCCAATCCACCGGATCACCGATTCCGAGGCGAACAGACGTCCACCGCTGTTCCGCAAACCGGAGTGATGGAGTAGCTTTCTAGGAGCACCTCACTACAGCTGCAGCTAAGCCGCCTTGCCAGCGAGATACCCACCTCAGGGAAACAGGCCGCAGAAGCCGGGATTCGAGCCGGTAGGGAATCCTTAAGAAGTCTTCCCCGTACCTCGAACTGGCGCACTAAGGTGACATCGGCAACTAGACAGGAAAGTTAGATAAAGAAGGGACACCGTGGAGCTCCGGACAAAGACCAGTCACCGCTGGGACCATCCGGTCCGTTACCTAAAGACTGTATACCGTGTACCACACCAACCGTTACAGTAAAGACCCGTTACAGAGGAATCTGATGTCCGTGCCTTTCTTCGGAACTGTTATTAACCCTGTCCAGCAACTACCTGAACTGCTGTATTCCATCTAGTGCATCTCCTGGCCCCGGGGACTCCTGCTCATCCAGTGGGGAGCATACCATCTAGCTGCCGCACATCCCCCGGAGGCCCAAGCATCGCCGGTGAAATCACCGGACTCCCACAGGTGGCATCACGACAATCAAGAAACATCCCCATCCTTTAATTCCCTTTGATCTGACCACCGGGCCCCATAGCCTCATGCGCGGAACCGTGACAAGTGCTGCATCGCCTGAGACGTGAGCATCCGTCAACGGTGAGTCATAAGCATATTACAATGGTCGTATTCATGTGACCAATCAGCGGTGCACTAGGTGCACTCCTCCCCTGTGACTCTAGGGGCCAGCATAGTCCAACCTGACACTCTCCTTGACCAATAGCTGCTCTTCCTCTGGTATATCAGGCCACCTCCACTGATGGGAGGTGCCTGATTATTACGTTAGTTTGCTTCTGCCTTGCTGGCTGTTGGTCAGGCCTTCCTTGTACCCTGTTACGTGGAACCCTAGCTGTGCTCTTCCCCGGTGGCACCATTCCTGCTCACCTAGCCTTGTACCGTTACCCGAAATCCTTAGCTGTGCCGTAGCATAGGCTAACCTTACGAGCCGCCCCCCTGGTACTAACATCCGTGGTATTTAGACCCCCTGGGCTTGCCCCTGACAATCCTTGTATAGGGGTTGGTTAAACTAGGTCCAGCTCACCCAGGGGAGTTCGGTACCACGGCCCAGTGGGTCTACTCTAGGGCGCCTTCCCCCGGAAGCGTCACACATACCTATGATGTGTTCAATTACGCTTTTATGGGGGGTGGGCTCCTGCTCCCATGTTTCTTTAGCTACGTCCAGCAGCCCCCGGGGATGTCGACCATACAACAACTCAAATGACAAAAAGCCCGTTGACAACTGCGGCACTCCAAGGGTAGCGAACATTAAATAAGGGAGCAACATATCCCAGTCCTTCCCGTCCTTGGAGACTACCCTTTTGAGCATAGTTTTCAGGGTTTGGTTAAACTGCTCCACCAGACCATAGGTTTGAGGATGGTACACCGACGTACGCAGCTGCTTAATCTGGACATGAATAGGGTCTCCTGATCCGTAAGGATCTCCTTAGGAATCCCCACGTGACAAAACACGACAAACAACTACCGAGCAAAAAGCTTTGCTGCAGTATGCCTGAGGGGTACCGTCTATGGGTAACGGGTGGCATAATCGATTATTACAGGATATGTTGGTGCCCCCGGGCAGAGTTTACAATTGGTCCAACCAGATCCATGGCTATCCGCTCAAAAGGTACCTCTATAATAGGCAAAGGTACCAAGGGACTGCGGAAATGAGCCACGGGTGCAGTTATCTGACATTGGGCAGGATTGACAAAACCTTTTTACCTCCCTGACTACCCTGGGCCACAAAAGCGCTGCAAAAATCGCTCCTGCATTTTTTTAACCCCCCCAGGTGGCCTCTCATTAAGTGTTTACGAGTCAACTCTAGGGCCTGCCGGCAACATGGCTGTGGTATTGACAGCTGCTCCACTATATCCCCCTGTATTCTATCCACTTGATAGAGTAGATCCCACTTCAGGGCAAAATTGGGGAACCTCAGCTCGGCGCTGGGCGTTTGCGCCACCCCATCAATTACTGTCACCCTACTTCGGGCATGGACGAACGTAGGATCCTGAAGTTGGGTCGTACCGAAATTATCCGGAGACACCTCTAGCTTCACTAATCTCGTGAGACATCCGCACTATGCATGAACACCAGCTCCACTGCGCAGGCGCTGGTGCTAGTGTCAGTGCAGTGATTAGTGAAGTCTTGCGAGACATCTGCACTATGTTCTATGGAGCGCGGACACCCACTCGCCTGCGCCGGGGTGAGCGATCTTATCACTCAAGTGCCGGCCAGAGGAGGGGCGGAAGGTTTAAAACATGCTGGGGAGGTTTAGCAGCCTGGAGGGGCGGTAAGAGGTTTAGCCACTATGACCATAAAGCAGCCTCCGTGACGCAATAGGAGGCCACCGCTGAACACAATAAAAGTTGTTTTCACAGGCATGAGGGGCCAGTCTGGGCACATACTGGGGTACTAGCACCCCATTTACATGATGTATAAGCTGGTGGGCACAGTTTAAAATGCTCAAAGTGAGGTAACAGGTTTCCTTTAAGTTATCAACCTAAGTTCATTCTTACTATATGCATAATTTTCCTGTTGTTTAGCAACTACACATTGCACTCTGAATTCTTCCAGATGAGTAGAATTATACTGTAGGCGATACAAACATTCCCTATATTGCACTAATTTACAGCTACATTTTATTGTATGTCAGCAGTAATTTACTGTCTACTGTCATGTGAAACAATTACCTGTATGTGTTGCATTTTGTAGTTCCACCTAATAAGAATAAATCAGAGCACCTTACTATTAAGGAACTGAAAAGAAGAATGTCCATCAATCCAGATAAATCTATTAGTTTTACGTTGGAAGAAGATTGGAGCAAAATGGGATTGAACACAAAAGACGGAAACATCATAGAACAATTGAAAATAGATATTCCCAGTGGAGAAAACCTTAATCCTACTGAAATTGAGTCATTCAAGACAACTGTTTCTGACAAGCTGAAAAGTAAGTTCACACAGGGCAGACAATCAAACTATATTCACTTAGATATATTTTTCCAGTAATATCCTCAATTTACCATAAAAAGGGAATCCAGAAAGAGATGGATAAAGAGTAGGGATGAGCGAGTATGCTTGTCACTACTCGGTACTCGCACGAGTATCTCAGTACTCGGGGTACTCGGCGAGTACCGAGTAATCTTGCAATACTCTTGCTATGCTCGGGGTCCACCTCCCTGCATGTTGGCGCTCTTTACAGAGCCAGCCCACATGCAGGGATTGGCTGACAGACACTGTAATGCCATAGCCATGTTGGTTGTGGCATTACAGTGATTGGCTGGCCGCACAGCGTCATCAGGTCTGTGCTCGTCACTCTGCTCCACAGACAGTCAGTGTAGGGAGAGGTACTGCTGACTGAGGGACAGATTTGTGACCTTTCAGCTAGTGTAGGCGCAGGGCTGCCAATATAATTACCACAATAGTCCTTCTGAGGACTAATAGAGCTGTATACAGGCAGGCAGTGAGGCAGGGTATATAGCAAACTTTGTTGTGCCAGTATACCAGCCTGCATCACATCTGGGGCTGGTGTACAGGCTGCAAATCTCATCCACCCCAAAACAGTGCTTTTAGGGCTTAATTTAGCTCTCTATAGGCAGGAGTAGGTTGTAGCGTAAATTAGGATACGCCAAAAGACTCGGTATTCTCGTCAGCATTTGTGTCTGACCAGTCCACCTGCAGGGCCTTAATCTCTAATCTCAGTGTCCAGCTAAAAACCAACTCTTGTCTGCATTCATTTAGCATCTTAGTGCAGCAGGAGTAGGTTGTAGCGTAAATTAGGATACGCCAAAAGACTCGGTATTCTCGTCAGCGTTTGTGTCTGACCAGTCCACCTGCAGGGCCTTAATCTCTAATCTCAGTGTCCAGCTAAAAACCAACTCTTGTCTGCATTCATCTAGCATCTTAGTGCAGCAGGAGTAGGTTGTAGCGTAAATTAGGATATGCCAAAAGATACGGTATTCTCGTCAACGTTTGTGTTTGACCAGTCCACCTGCAGGGCCTTAATCTCTAATCTCAATGTCCAGCTAAAAACCATCTCTTGTCTGCATTCATTTAGCATCTTAGTGCAGCAGGAGTAGGTTGTAGCGTAAATTAGGATATGCCAAAAGACTCGGTATTCTCATCAACGTTTGTGTTTGACCAGTCCACCTGCAGGGCCTTAATCTCTAATCTCAGTGTCCAGCTAAAAACCAACTCTTGTCTGCATTCATTTAGCATCTTAGTGCCACAGTAGTAGGTTGTAGCGTAAATTAGGATACGCCAAAAGATTCGGTATTCTCTTGTGTCTGACCAGTCCACCTGCATGGCCTTAATCTGTAATCTCATTGTTCAGCTAAAAACCAACTCTTGTCTGTATTCATTTAGCATCTTAGTGCCGCAGGAGTTGCTTGTAGCTCCAAGTAGTAAACGCCAAAACACGGTATACGCGTCAGCGTTTGTGTCTGATCGTTCCAGCTGCCGGGATTAAACCGCTGTAATCTGTAATCTCAGTGTGCAGCTGAAAACCATCTTTTGGATCCCTTCATTTAGCTGTATACAGGCAGCACAACATTGAAAATGCGCAAGGCCGGTGGCAAGGGACAAGGAACTGGACGTGATGGTGGTGCAGGCAGAGACCGAGGCCGTGTGCAAGCTCGAATTGCGCCACAACAAACACCCACATCATCTCGCTCGACCTACCTGTCTCAATTTCTAGGGGACCGCAGCAGTACACCATTATTAAACTAAGACCAGTGTCAACAGGTCGTTAGTTGGATAGTGGATAATGCTTCCAGTCAGTTTGGCACCACCACAAATACCCTGTCTTCCACATGGTCAAGTGTCAGTAGCCGTGAGACTGGACTGCACATTCCACACCCTGATACTCCTTCCTCCCACCATGCTGAGTGCCCGGCCCTGGACATAACTGATCCCAGACTTGGACACTCTGACGAGCTGTTCACTTATCCATTCGTAGATTCTGGTCTCTCGCCAGCTCCAGTTGAAGTGGGTCATGAGAAGATCGTAAGTACAGATGCCCAAATATTTGAACAGCCACGGTCTCACGAAGGCAACGGTGGGAACGTGTCTCAACAAAAGGTGGACGATGATGAGACACAATTGCCAGAAAGTCAGGAGGAGGACCAATGTGCGGAAGTGGAAGACGACGTGGCGGATGATCCAGTAACTGACCCAACCTGGCAGGAGGACATGCAGAGCGAGGACAGCTGTGCACAGGGGGAATTAGGCGTAGCATCACAACAGGCCGGAAGAAGCAGGGTGGTGTCCACAGGCAGAAGGCAGGCAACCGTTCCCCTGAACACCAACACGACAGAAGTTGCCAGTACAACTGTTAGGTCTTCCCGAGTCTGGCTGTTTTTTAAGGTGTCTGCAGATAATTCCAAAAAGGCCATTTGCAGCACCTGCCATGCCAGCATCAGCAGGGGTAGCAAAACTAGCAGCCTGACTACCACCAGCATGATCAGGCACATGGCAGCAAAGCACCCGACTTGTGGGATGTACAGCAGAGTCCAGGAGCAGTGTCTGCAGGTGACACTGCTGCGTCTTCCACTGTTGTGCGTGCAAGACAATCCCCTGTCCATACTGCATGCGAAGATGCCTCCTGTCCTTCACCTGTAGTTGCACAAGCAAAAATAGCACCATCATCAACCACGTCCTTGTCCCAGCGCAGCGTTCAGTTATCCATACACCAATCTTTGGAACGCAGGCGCAAATACACTGCCAACGCCCCACATACCACAGTTCTAAATGCACACATTTCGCGACTGCTGGCGCTGGAAATGTTGCTTTTAGGCTGGTGGAGACGGAAGCATTCCGCAACCTGATGGCGGCGGCTGTCCCACGTTACTCAGTCCCCAGTCGCCACTATTTTTCCTGGTGTGCCGTCCCCGCATTACATAAGCACATGTCACAAAACATCATATGTGCTCTTAACAACGTAGTTTCAGGCAAAGTCCACCTAACCACGGACACGTGGACAAGTGCTTGTGGGCAGGGCCGGTACATCTCGCTGTCGGCACACTGGGTTAATATTCTGGAAGCCGGGACCCAGTCTGAGCTTGGGACGGAACACGTCCTTCCGACACCAAGGATTGCAGGCCCTAACTCAGTCAGGGTTTCACCCACAGTGTACAGCTCCGGAACGTCATGCTCCTCAGCCTCCTCCACTTCACCCTCCACACCAGTTCCAAGCTGGAAGCACTGCAGCACTGCCTCGGCTAATGCTGTGCTGAAGCTAATATGTGTAGGTCACAAACCCCACAATGCTGAAGAGTTGTGGACAGCTCTGAAACAGCAGGCAGATCACTGGCTCACACCGCTGAACCTACAGCCAGGCATGGTCGTGTGTGACAATGGCCGGAACCTTGTGTTGGCTCTGAGGCGAGGCGAGCTGACACATGCTCCATGCATGGACCATGTGCTCAACCTCGTGGTTCAGCGGTTTATTAAATCCTATCCGGAGCTGTCTGATCTGCTCGTCAAAGTACGCCGCCTGTGTGACCATTTTAGAAAGTCACCTACTGCATCTGCCGGCCTTGCCGGCTTTCCGCGGAGTTTGCAGCTTCCGGCTCACAGACTGGTGTGTGATGTCCCCACGCGTTGGAATTCCACACTGCACATGTTGGTCAGGATTTGTGAGTAGAAGAGGGCAGTTGTTGAGTACCAGCATCAACTAGGCCGTCGGTATATGGTTCAAACTCCACACATAAGACCTCAGGAGTGGACATGGATGTCCGCCATATGTACCGTCCTCCAAAACTTTGAGGACTCCACCAAGATGGTGAGCAGCGAAGATGCAATCATTAGCGTCACCATCCCACTTCTCTGTCTTCTAAAATGCTCTCTGCTCAAAATCAAAGACGATGCTTTGCAGGCGGAGCACGATGAGTTGGAGCAAGAAACCGTACTGGGTGATTACACACAGCCCAGCCTCATCTCATCCCAATGTGCATTGGAGGACTATAACGAGGAGGAGGAGGATGAAGAAATAAAGCTACTTTTATGCGGAATTGACGGTAATACATGCACAACCGTCGGTTCAGCGTGGATCGCCAGAGGACAGGGGAGAGGAGGAGGATGATGAGGCCAGCATGGCCAGTAATGCTGTTGGTGAGGACCCTGAAGTCTTGCCTTGCACTCATTACAGGTTGGTGACACTTTTAGACCCACACTACAAGGAGAACTTTATTTCTCTTATTCCCGAGGCGGAGAGGTCTACAAAAATGCTGCAGTACCAGAAGGCCATAGGCGCGTAATTAGTAAAAAAATTCCCTTCTGAAAACGCTAGCGGCAGAGGTCACGATTCGGTGGACAACCAAGGCGTCCGTCCGAGAGAGGCACAAGTACAATCCAGCAGAGGTAGGGGAACACTCTCAAAGATCTGGGACACTTTTCTCAGCACCTCCCGTACCACAGGCCCTTAGGTGCGGGGTAGTGTCACAAGGACTGCAAAGTTTGCCAAGATGCTGAAGGGGGTACATTGCCGATCATACTAAAGTGCTCCTAGACTCCTCTGTGCCTTATAATTATTGGGTATCCAAGCTGGACACGTGGCAGGAATTGGCTCTCTACGCCTTTGAAGTCCTGGCCTGCCCTGCCGCTAGCATTTTGTCAGAGCGTGTTTTTAGTGCCGCAGGTGGAATCATTACTGACAAACACACCCGCCTGTCAGCTGAAAATGCTGATGGAGTGACTCTGATCAAGATGAACAAGGGCTGGATTGGGCCTGACTTCACCACACCACCACCAAATGATAGCGGAATTAAAATTTTGTGCCGGTAGATTGCCATGCACCTCCGCACACCCACACATCGGTACACACTTCATGTCTTTGGCTACTTGCTGTGCTGCTCCTCCTTCTCCTCATCCGCCACCATCATATGATCAGTGCGACCGTGGTTCATGATGCCACAAAAACATAATTTTTTTACATCATATTTAGGATGATGATGACCCTAACGTTCAAAAGTTAGGCAGTAGTTTCATGTATACCCCCAGGGGTAAATGTTTTAGTCAATGCTTACAGAATGGGCATTACAAGTACAGGAGACGCGCTCCTTTGTAATAGGAACAATATTTAGAGGCTCTCCTCCATGCTTCTTTCCAGGGGCATTGAAGTGCCTCCCAATTTTTGGCTGCCCTGCCTAGGGCAATACTAGAAAAGACCCACTTCCTTATAATCGGCACAATATTTAAAGAGGCCCTCGTGCACGTCTCTTTCCAGGGGCATTGGGGTGCCTCCCAACTTTTGGCTGCCCTGCCTATGGCAATACTACAAAAGACTCTCTCCCTTATAATGGGCACATTATTTAAAGAGGCCCTCATGCACAACTCTATCCAGGGGCATTGGGGTGCCTCCCAATTTTTGACTGCCCTGCCAAAGGGCAATGCTACAAAAGACCCACTTCCTTAAAATGGGCACATTATTTAAAGAGGCCCTCATGCACGTCTATATCCAGGGGCATTGAAGTGCCTCCAAACTCGTAATACTCTGACAACATTGTTCACAGCAGTGATCTTGGAGTCTGAAATACTTACAGGGGTCTTCCCCATGCTGTTCCCATGTCATTTGAGCACTGTTCTGAAAGTTTTGTGACATTCTTAGGCTTAATCCATTCTGCCGGGGGTCATCCCAGAAAAATACTCGGGTCTCCCATAGGATAACATTGGGTTCGGTGCTCGGGCTGAGTACACGAGTATCTTGGGATGCTCGGCCCGAGCTTTGAGCACCCGAGCATTTTAGTACTCGCTCATCTCTAATAAAGAGTACTAAAAAATAATATAACTTTTTAAATAATAATGTTAGCATTCCTACTAATAATAGTTCCAGTATCTAGTGGCATAACTAGAGTCTGATGGGCCTTGGTACAAAATTTGTACCTGCTCCTTCCCCCTGCCCACGCACGTTGGCTCCTTCTCATGCATTTTGGTCAGATGTATTAGCCCTTGTGGCATTCTAAATCCTATAAAGACTTACAAATTGCTCACTCTCCCCCTTTCATTAGATATTAGTGTTCCCCATCCCAGTATATATCTTTTCCATCCTGATATATATGTCTGCCATCCTGGTATATATGGTCCTCATCCTGACCCGATCCTGGTATATAGATCCATATTCTTGTATATATAATCCCCATCCTAGTATATATGGTCGATATTGTGCCCATCCTGGTATATATGGTCCCTATCCATCCTGGTATATATGGTCCATATGGGCTCCATCTTACTATATATGTCCCTATCCTGCTGTATATGGACTCATTCTGCTATATACATATAGTCTCCATCCTGCTTTTCTGTCTCTAAAGCATAATTAAAATAATTAAAAACAACAACATTCTACTCACCTTTCCTCCACTCTCTCACGTTGTTAGTGTCCTCTGTATCCAGTGTGCAGTGGTTGGTGGCTGACATCGGACCATGCACCATGGCAAATGACGTCACTGCGTTGCACCCTGTTGCGTTACCGCCGACATCAGCTGCCAGCCAGCCTGTGTTGTGCCATGATGCATTGCAGCAGGATATGCATCCTTGGATGTACATCCAACTGATGCAGGTGCTTGAGTCGGCAAGCCTCTGTACCTTCTGGCCCGGTTGCAGTCGCAACCTCTGCGTCTGCAATCATTACACCCCTGCCAGGCGTTACTACACAAAATCGCCATTTTAACTATTCTTTACTGTATATACTGTATAAACTATGTTATTCACTACTGATATTTCAGTTATGAATTGATAATATATAAAATTCAAGCACACAAAAGTATTTGGTGTTGGTGTTTACCAGTTCCCAAATACACTGCCCATTATGTTCTATGGACTCTGGTCACCATCTGTGCAGCTCCTACTTTCACACAGGGAGTTTCTCTATTTCTTTCATATGAAAAAAAAACTGTGGTGTGCTCTTAGGCCCCCTTCACACCATGTTTTTTGGGATCCGGGGCTGTCCGGTGTGAACCGGACAGCCCCAGATACGGTTTCGGACCCATAATATGGTGTCTGATTGCACCGGAAGGCAGTGTTTTGTCATCCGGTTTTGTGCTGTCTGGGAGGATCCGGCATCTTTCGTTTTTAGCCCTGGACACAAAATCTGAACAAGCAGCATTTTTTGTGTCCGGGGCCAAAACCACTCAAAATCGGATCCTCGAGTCGGACGCCGGTTGAACTTCAGCACCATGGAGAGCTCCCTGCTGAGATTTCAGGACCTGCCTAGCAGGGACTGCTCCTGAAAGCTGCACTCAGCTGAATATGGCTGCAAATCGGACTGGAGGGTGTATTAACCCTCTGGTTCTGTTTGTCCGGACCTGTCAGGTCCTGTCCGGTGCTTCCTGCAAAACACCGGACAGAACTTGACAGGGGAAAAATCATGATGTGTTGGGGACCTAACAAATGATATTTGAACACTATTATTGCCTGCAAGCAATTCTTTGACAAACATAAATGTGCAGAATTGTCATATAAAGTACATAATAATAATAATAATAATCTTTATTTATATAGTGCCAACATATTCCTGCAGCGCTTTACAATTCAGTGGTTCATATACAAACTGTCATAAGTAACAATTATAAAAAAAAAAAAATACAACAATTTAAGCAATATTTAAAGCAGGGAAACAATGTAAAAATACAATACGATAATTAAAGCAAAAATAAGGTGACCCTACTCAAAAGAGCTTACAATCTACAATAAGATTGGGGTTACACAAAGTTCAGGAGCTTATTACAATGATGGTCCAGGCATCTTGAGGGGTATAGAAAAAATTACATGAATGGTCACCAGCCAATCTGTTTAGAGCTTTTGGGTTTGGTGGGGTTTGAAGGAGAGTAATGTCCAGAGAACTAGTGAATGGGCAGTATATACAGTACAAAGGAATTCTATTAGGGAGCATGATAGGTTGCCTTAAAAAGATGTGTTTTTAGGGAGTGCCTGAAAATAAGTAAATTGGGGATAGCCCTAATTTCTTGGGGTAGAGCATTCCAGAGAATTGGTGCAACTTGGGAGAATTCTTGGAGCCGGGAGTGGGAGGTTCGGATTAATGCAGATGTTAGTCGAAGGTCATTTGTAGAACGTAGAGAACAGGTAGGGTGATAGACAGAGATGAGGGAGGAGATGTAGGGAGTTGCTCCACCGTGAAGACCTTTGTGGGTGAGAACAAGCAATTTGAATTGGATCCTGTAGTGTATAGGCAGCCAGAGCAGTGACTGGCACAGAGCATAGGCATCTGAGTAACGATTGGCCAGATAGGTGATCCTGGCTGCTGCATTAAGGATGGACTGGAGAGGGGAAAGTCTAGTGCGGGAGAGGTCAAGTAATAGAGATGTGCAGTAATCAAGGCGGGAATAGATCAGGGCCACAGTAAGGGTCTCTGTTGTTTCCATGGTGAGAAAGGGGCGGAGTCTAGAGATATTCTTTAGGCACACGCGACAAGAGCAGGTGAGTGATTGTATATAGGAAGTGAAGGAGAGATCAGTGTCAAACATAGCACCCAGACAGTGAGCCTGCTGCCTAGGCGTTATCGTGGTGCCGCATACCAAGAGAGAGATGTCAGATTTAGGGAGGTTAGTGGTGGGCGGGATGAGAAGAAGTTCAGATTTTGTAAGGTTGAGTTTCAGATAGAGAGTGGACATGATGTTGGAAACTGCAGTTAGACAGTCATTAGCGTTGTTTAGTACCGCGGGGGTAAGGTCAGGGGTGTGTCACCAGCATAAAGATGGTACTGGAAGCCAAATCTGCTGGTGGTCTGTCCAATAGGGGCCATGTAGAGAGAGAAGAGAAGAGGACCAAGGACTGAACCCTGAGGGACCCCAATAGTGAAAGGAAGAGGAGAGGAAGTGGAGCCAACAAATGATATACTGAAAGAGTGGTCAGAAAGATAGGACAGGAACCAGAAGAGAACAGTGTCCTTTATGCCGATGGAGTGCAGCAAAGAGTGCTTTAGCCGGCTGCCTCCTGTGTTTTCCTCGACTTGTCAGCCTGTGATCAGTGAGTGCTTTGTGATGTTGGTCTATCAGACATTGCTCCCACCGAGCCAGAATCCTACTCCACACTGATGAGGGGTAATACCCCGAAACAGCTGTCTGTGGATGGATACATGGCTTTGGTAATTCCCTTGTCATATCCTTAAGCTTGTAAAGAGCTGGATATTGACTGAAAGGACCACTTAATATGGTGGTTATGGTGGTCTCTGCAAGGAGTCTACCCCAGGGCTAGGTCCTTCCCTGAAGGGATATCTGGCTAGTCCCATGTTTGAGACTCTTATATGAGGCTCCACTGACTCAATTTCCATATTAAAAATTCCCAGGGGCAATGCACCTAGGATTTCACTGTGTTTGAGCGCTTTAGCCAGCTGCCCGCAGTGTTTTCCTCGACTTGTCAGTCTGAGATCAGTGAGTGCTTTGTGATACTAGATGGTTCCTGGTTTTTGGAGCTTTAGCCCACACTGGAGAAGCACATCGGGAAATAGGGCAAGGTGAGTTGTTTTATTTTTTTTTTATTGTCAGCACTTGTGGCACTGTGGGAGTCATCATGCAATACTGGGAGTCCGAGGGGTCATTCTGTGTAGGGAGCTGTGGGGGAATGATCTTGTGGGGGGCTGTAGCAGCCGTCATAGTATGTCAAGAGGCTATATGGCCATCCCAAGATGTCAGGGGGGTCTGGGCAGTCATGCTGTGTGAGGGATAACTGGGGTCATCATCATTCTTTGTAAAGAGGTTGGGGTAGCAGCATAGTGGGGTGTTGTGCTGGCAACATCAGTTTGTGGGAGGAGTTGTTGATCAAGGTACAAAAGCTAAATAACTGGAGCACTATGAGATACAGCTTTTTATGAACTTTACAAAAACAGTCAATTACATGGTTTTGTTTAGCTGTTACTAGAATAAGCAGATAAGGCAAAATTCACATTTGCATTTTCCTGTGATTCATTCCAGTAAATTCCTTGAAAGTTATTTTCCTTGAATTTAATGTCTATTATTATTCTCTGGTTTCTCTCCAGACACTAGATCAGGGGTCTCAAACTCGGCTGGGTTGGTGGGCCGCGCATAGAAAAAATTTTATTGCGGGGGGCCGCATCCCTTGTAGGACTAAGTGATATTTTTAGTGATACCAGAATTTTTTGTTCAATGTAGTAAAGTACAAATCCTGATCCCCTTCTTGTAGTAATGTCCCCATCCTGTAGTAATGTCCTTTTCTACTGATGTCCCCCATCCTGATCCCCTTTTCTAGAGATGTCCCCCATCCTGATCCTTTTTCTACTGATGTCCCCCATCCTAATCCCCTTTTCCACTTATGTTCCCCATCCTGATCCCTTTTTCTAGTGATGACCCCCCCATCCTGATCCCTTTTTCTAGTGATGTCCCCTATCCTGATCCCTTTTTCTAGTAATGTCCCCATCCTGATCCCATTTTTTTATGTCCCCCATCCTTATCCCCTTTGTAGTGATGTCCCCCATCCTGATCCCCTTTTGTAGTGATGTCCCCATCCTGATCCCCTTTTCTAGTGATGTTCCCCATCCTGATCCCCTTTTATAGTGATGTCTCCCATCCTGATCCCCTTTTTTAGTGATGTCTTCATCCTGATCCCCTTTTGTAGTGATGTTCCCCATCCTTGTCCCCTTTTGTAGTGATGTCCCCCATCCTGATCCCCTTTTGTAGTGATGTCCCCATCCTGATCCCCTTTTCTAGTGATGTTCCCCATCCTGATCCCCTTTTATAGTGATGTCTCCCATCCTGATCCCCTTTTTTAGTGATGTCTTCATCCTGATCCCCTTTTGTAGTGATGTTCCCCATCCTTGTCCCCTTTTGTAGTGATGTCCCGCATCCCGGTTCCCTTTTGTAGTGATGTCCACATCCTGATCTCCTTTTCTAGTGATATCACCCATCCTGATCCCCTTTTCTAGTTTAGTAGTGATGTCCCCCATCCCAATCCCCCTTAGTAGTGATGTCCCCCATCCTGGACCCCTTTTGTAGTGAGGTCCCGCATCCTGGTGCCCTTTTGTACTGATGTCCCCCATCCTGATTCCCCTTTTCTCATCCTGATCTACTTTGAGTGATGCCCCCCATCCTGTTTTACCTTCTTTTTACACACTCAGATACACACTCATTCACACACACACACACACATACTCTCACACATCCACACATTCTCATATACACACTCACACACTCTCATACACACACTGAAACTCACGCACACACACCTCATACACACTTTCTTATACACACATCCTCTCACATACTCACACCCTCACACACTCACCCTCACACACACACCCTCTCACACACACTCACACTTTTCTCACTTTAATGATGCATCGCTCCAGTTAAGGGGGCCGCTGTGCTGACTTCTGGCCTCCGCTGTGCTATGATTTCCTTCAGCTGCTGCTCAAACCAGCTCTGTTGCTCAGCAAGATCAATGCAATCTGCCAGCCAGAGGCTCACATGTGACGTCATATTCTGCCATCAGCTGCGGGCCTCTCATTGATTGGCAGCTTGCATTGATCTTGCTGAGTGGCAGAGCTTGTTAGTGCTGCGGACGGAAGTCATCACACAGTGGGGACTGCAGCGGCCCCCTGCACTGGGGCGATGCATCATTAAGTTGTCCAAGGTGCCGAGGGCCGCATAGTGAAGCCCCAGGGGCCGCATGCGGCCCTCGGGCCGCGTGTTTGAGACCCCTGCACTAGATCATAATAAATGTACAGTCCTTGGCAAAAGTGATGTCGCTTATCCATGTTATGTAAATAAAAGCTTATAACCTGATGTTAAATTCATCCATTAGTTTTATAAATTACTGTTTGAAAGCTTAAACACTATGAAATGTGGTTTAGGTTAAGAAAATAAATTGGCATCAATGCTGAAATATTGATCATTTAATAAACACAGAATGGTCAGATTTTGGCAATACAAAGGTTTTGTCGCCTGGTCATATAAGGGTATGTGCCCACAGGACGTTTTTGCTGCAGTCCTGAACGCAGGAAAACCTGAGGATCCTAGAGTCCTTGATAGGAGAAAAGCTATGATCTTGTCTGCATTTTTTGCGCGTTTTTACTGCGTTTTTGGTGCGTTTTTACTGCGTTTTTGATGCTGCATTTTTCCAGCGTTTTTCCCATTGACTGCACCAAAAACGCAAAAAGAATTGACATGTCCATTCTTTGCTATCCGCACCAAAAACGCAGGTATTTGACAGTTCTTGACACTTGCAAAACTAATGTGTGTGCACAGCGTTTTTGTAAAACACATTGGTTTTGCTGGGAAGCCCAACCGCAGGAACAGATTAGCATACATTACCATAAAACCAATGGTTTTCTGCATGCGGAAAACGCAGGAAAAACGCAGCAAAAACGCCCTGTGGGCACATAATGCACCCAATCCTAGTTTACATCCTCACCTGTGCTCAGTAAATGATCGGTTAATTAGTGGGTGTGTATAAAAAGAAACCTAGCACCCCAAATCTTCACTTGAACTGCAACTTGAGCTCTGACAACATGCCAAAAATCCACCCTGTGACCAAAGCCATGATTATCAAGAGGCTAAAGACCAGATCCACTGCAGAGGTGGATGGCACTTTTAATGTGTCTCAGCCTCAAGTAAAAAGAAAAAAGATTAGAAGAGACTACAAATGTGTTTGACAAGCCCAGGTCAGGCAGACCCCGCATGACAACTGCTCAGGAGGAACGTTTGTTGGTTAGAAAATCCAAAGCAAGCCCCTCTTCAACTGCAGCAGAGCTCCAACAGGCCTGTGTCTCAATTCCCTCTGTCAACTAGTCAACAGTTTGTAGGATTCTGTCTTGAAATGGCCTCCATGGTTGAATCAGTGCCCAGACGCCAGCACTAAACAAAAGGCAAATAAAAAATTGTATGTCATTTGCAAAGTCCCACAGCATGCTAAATGCAGGAAAAGTGTCAGAAGGTGGATGTCTCAGATGAATCTTCAGTAGAATTACACCACAGCCGACGCAAATACTGCAGTAGACCTCCTGGAGCCTGTATGGATCCAAAATACACCCAGAAAACAGTTAAATTTGGTGGTGGAAAGATCATGGTCTGGGGTTACATTCAGTGCGAAACATTTGCAAGGTGGAAAGCAATATCAATAGCCTAAAATATCAAGAAGTATTAGCTACATCTTACATTCCAAATCATAAAAGGGGTCATATTCTGCAGCAGGATGGTGCTCCATCTCATACATCCATCTCTACAACAAAGTTCCTCCAGGCAAAAAAGATCAAGGTGCTCAAGGAGTGGCCAGCCCAGTCACCAGATATGAACATCATTGAGCATGTTTGGGGCAGGATAAAAGAGGAAGCTTGGAAGACAAAACCAAAGAATCTAGATGAACTCTGGAAGACATGTAGGACTGCATTCTTAGCTATTCCTGATGACTTCATTAATAAATTGTATGAATCATTGTTGAACCGCATGGATGCAGTCCTTCAAGCACAAGCTCATGAAAATCACACAAAATATTATATGACTGTAATAGCACCACAACTTCATTCACCAATGTTATGCAACATATATTTGTAATTTAAGTTAATTATTTGTTTGAATATCACATTACTTTCTGTGGGCAACAAAACGTTTGTCTTGCCACAATCTGACCATTCTGTGTTCATGAAATTATCAATATTTCAGCATTGATGCCAATTTATTTTCTTAACCTAAACCACATTTGGGAGGGTTTCAGCTTTTAAAAGAGTAATTTATACAACTAATGGATGAATTTAACATCAGGTTATAAGCTTTTATGTACATAACATGGATAAGAGCCATAACTTCTGTCAGGGACTGTAGTATGTAAAAAAAAGAAATAATAATAATCCTACTACTTATCTTACCACTCACCTTTCCTGTCCCTAATGCATCAGGACCATGGTTCATCCATTCATCCATCCATCCGTCTCTATCCCTTTATATAGCATCTATCTATGTGTATGTCATGTATGGGTGTAATATATGCAGAGGCATAATGACTGGACCTGTGAATAAGGGGGACCATTGCTATTTCCTTGGATGCATGATTAAAAATCATTGTGGGCCCAATAGTCGTTGGCTCCCTTTCCCGTACTTGCTCTGCAACTGCGGGCCTCTGATGAGTATAATAACATCGGGTGGAGTCTGTAAAGTAATTCCAGTGCATTTGGCAGGCCCCTGGCTGTAGAGTAAGTGCAGGGCATATATAAATATATTTTACACCATGCATATGCCCTCCACCAAGCATTTGTAGGTGAAATGTGTATTATATTGGTGTAAGTTATATGTTTGTAATTCTGAACATAAAGCTGCTAAATCTTAAATGTGTGTAAGTCTAGAGTCACACTTGCATCAGCCCTTACAGCTCACGCAAGCGCTAATAACTTAGAAATCTTTCGTGCAGCGCATAGCGTTAGCGCTATGCGCTGCCAGAGAACGCTGCCCCATGGAAACCCTCTGTTTACCTTAGCAGCGGCCACAAAGGGAGTGCGCTTTACTCAGCGCACAGGAAAATGCTGCAGACAGCATTTCCTGTGTGCTGGGATAAAGCACATGTCCAGTGTGGCCGCTGCTAAGGTAAACAAATGGTATCTATGGGGCAGCGTTCTCTGGCTAGGTCATCTGAAGCTGCAGAAAAGATTTCTAAGTTTTTAGCGCTTGCGTGAGCCGTAAGGGCTGAGGCAAGTGTTCATTGAACCTGCTGCAGTAGGTCCACCCCTGTCTTAATGGATTATATTTTTACTCCACTTGGAGATATATTTGGCATTGTGTTTGTACACTTAGGCTCTATATTAAGACTTTTATGAGTTTTTTTGTTGTTCATTTTCTCTGAGTGACTAATTGTTTTTAAGCTATTTTTGCCACCTTACAACATATTTATTGTTTTCTTAAAGGGATATACACACAATTGTTTTGTATGTTTAGGGGTTCTTTTCATATGAACATGCACGATCATGATTATGCATAAAATATATAATTTCTGAATTCGTTACCTCTAGTTTTTTGCTTTTTTAAAAAAAAATGTTTTTTTTTAAATGGGATTATTTAATAAAGATGTTTATTTTTTCTGAATCTTAATATAGGAGTTTAACTCCATTATTGGCTTTGCTTTCTATATAGTACTCCTTTATTTATAATTTCTGTTGGGTTTAAAACATATATATAGTAAATATATATTGTAGCACAAGTACAATAGAAACACATATATTTGAATATCTTGCATGGCTTATCTGTCTCCTACGCTGTCAAGCTGCCATGTTTAATCGTCTTGCTCTTTGGCAGACATGACAAATGAATTAAAAATGTACAAAATTACAGTTTTTTGGGTCACCGCAATGTAAAAAAATATACTGTATTTGATCAAAATGTTATATCAAGCCTCTATATATGTATATAAAAAAGTGGTAGCCTAAAGAATGGTTGGGTCACATCTTTTAGACACTTCACTTGCTTTCAAGGTCTGAAACAGTTAAAAGAATTTGCAAAAAGATGGAATATATGCCTATGCAAACTGCATTTACATTATGTGTATGTTTATTTTTTTTTTTACTTCTATTTTAATGATTTTTCAGGCAGCAAGTTCCAGGCAGATTGTGGATTTATTTGATTTTATAGGGAATGGCAAACACATATATTATGTGTAAAACATTCATGGAATCTACATATTTTACAACAGAAGACACTAAGGATTGTTTGTGCATTGTGTTCATACTTCTGTTACCGAGAATTGGTACAGTAGTGTACAATATACCATTGTTCTATGGTACAAAATAACCCTACATTTAAAGTGAATTCATTGACTTTCTTAAGTTAAAGGGTTAGCTTGAAAGCAAAAGTATATTTAATTTTTGTTTTAATAATTCTTTATGTAGTTTTCAAACATATAAAAAGAAAGAACAATTTAGCAATTTTATTTGTGTGAAATGGAACTCTTAAAGGGATCCTGTCACCTCCAGAACGCCTTCTAAACTAGCAAAACATGTCTCTGCACCATCCTATCATTAATCTCACACTTCTTTTGTCTCCTAAAAGCATCCTGTGAAAGTGGAGAAAAACATTTTAATACTCACTCATTAGTGATTATAATTATCAGAGTGACTATTCTTTAGTCACCAAGGCGGGCTGTTATGCAGCTCCAGGATCCACCCTGTTTCTGTGTGTTCTGCTGTGATGTGCAGGCATTGCCCTCTCTATCACTTCCAGAATGCAAATCATTAGTCCTGCCTTCAGTTTCAGTTTCACAGCAACACAGACAGAGAGAGGGTGGATCATTCAAAACAAAACCCCCTGGTGACTAAAGAATATGGCCCCTGCTAATTATAATCACTAATGAGTTCACACTGGGGAGTCTGATCTGTAGCCTTAAGCCTCTTTGTTGCTGTGTCTGAGTTAGGGCGTTGGTGGTGATTTGTTCACCAATGTCCAGCTTTGCAGGACTTAACTTTTTTATTAGTATCAATTTAAAGTTGAGGCTGCTAGAATTCCTTCACCCTTTAAGTATGGCTCAGAACATTTCTGGATGTCGACTATAGCATTTGCTTGCCTCTTGCGTACCAGTCCTGCGTTGGCGTTGCTGTTGGAACTTTAATCTTTGCTTGGTGTCTGGTGAAGTATATCTTGTTGGTCTTTCATTACCTATTTGTATTTGAGTTCTCCCTACACACATATTATATCTTCCTGATTGTTTGCTGTGTGGTGCGGTTTACTTTATCCCTGTTTGTCTATATCTGTGGGTTCCATTACAGTTCTCCTCCTGGGGTGGAGGTTGGAGATATTATCTCAGGCCTGGACAGTAGAAAAGGGCAGGTCAGAGACTCAGGCTTCTCTACCATCACCACCTTTCTTTTTTGCTCCCAAAGCTCCCCGTGAGATTATAGTTGACCCAAATATAACATTCCGTAGACCCCATTGTTTCCCTTACTAGATAGTTGGAAGCTCTGTCTATCCAGGTTACAGAGCTTAAAGGGGCGGTTCAGCAACAGGCCTTGTCAGCTTCTGTGGTGCAGTCTGAAGATTGGCTAGGTCATCTGAAGCAAAACTGCCCCTCCCAGCACAGTTTGCAGGAGCTATAAAGTATCACTTTTTCTGCTAATTTGGAGAAAATGACAGTGGCCATTATTTGTCTGTATACTCTACTTTCCGTTTGTATATTTGTATTCGTACAGTTAGGGCCAGAAATATTTGGACAGTGACACAAGTTTTGTTATTTTAGCTGTTTGCAAAAACATGTTCAGAAATATAATTATATATATAATATGAGCTGAAAGTGCACACTCCCAGCTGCAATATGAGAGTTTCCACATCCAAATCGGAGAAAGGGTTTAGGAATTATAGCTCTGTAATGCATAGCCTCCTCTTTTACAAGGGACCAAAAGTAATTGGACAATGGACTCTAAGGGCTGCAATTAACTCTGAAGGCGTCTCCCTCGTTAACCTGTAATCAATGAAGTAGTTAAAAGGTCAGGGGTGGATTCCAGGTGTGTGGTTTTGCATTTGGAAGCTGTTGCTGTGACCAGACAACATGCGGTCAAAGGAACTCTCAATTGAGGTGAAGCAGAACATCCTGAGGCTGAAAAAAAAGAAAAAATCCATCAGAGAGATAGCAGACATGCTTGGAGTAGCAAAATCAACAGTTGGGTACGTTCTGAGAAAAAAGGAATTGACTGGTGAGCTTGGGAACTCTAAAAGGCCTGGTGGATGATCGCCGCATACTTTATTTGGTGAAGAAGAGCCCGTTCACAACATCAACTGAAGTCCAGAACACTCTCAGTGAAGTAGGTGTATCTGTCTCTAAGTCAACAGTAAAGAGAAGACTCCATGACAGTAAATACAAAGGGTTCACATCTAGATGCAAACCATTCATCAATTCCAAAAATAGACAGGCCAGAGTTAAATTTGCTGAAAAACACCTCAAGAAGCCAGCTCAGTTCTGGAAAATTATTCTATGGACAGATGAGACAAAGATCAACCTGTACCAGAATGATGGGAAGAAAATAGTTTGGAGAAGAAAGGGAACGGCACATGATCCAAGGCACACCACATCCTCTGTAAAACATGGTGGAGGCAACGTGATGGCATGGGCATGCATGGCTTTCAATGGCACTGGGTCACTTGTGTTTATTGATGACATAACAGCAGACAAGAGTAGCCGGATGAATTCTGAAGTGTACCGGGATATACTTTCAGCCCAGATTCAGCCAAATGCTGCAAAGTTGATTGGACGGCGCTTCATAGTACAGATGGACAATGACCCCAAGCATACAGCCAAAGCTACCCAGGAGTTCATGAGTGCAAAAAAGTGGAACATTCTGCAATGGCCAAGTCAATCACCAGATCTTAACCCAATTGAGCATGCATTTCACATGCTCAAATCCAGACTTAAGACGGAAAGACCCACAAACAAGCAAGACCTGAAGGCTGCGGCTGTAAAGGCCTGGCAAAGCATTAAGAAGCAGGAAACCCAGCGTTTGTAGATGTCCATGGATTCCAGACTTAAGGCAGTGATTGCCTCCAAAGGATTCGCAACAAAATATTGAAAATAAAAATATTTTGTTTGGGTTATGTTTATTTGTCCAATTACTTTTGACCTCCTAAAATGTGGAGTGTTTGTAAAGAAATGTGTACAATTCCTCCATTTTCTATCAGATATTTTTGTTCAACCCTTCAAATTAAACGTTACAATCTGCACTTGAATTCTGTTCTGGAGGTTTCATTTCAAATCCAATGTGGTGGCATGCAGAGCCCAACTCGCGAAAATTGTGTCACTGTCCAAATATTTCTGGCCCTAACTGTATATGTATAAACAGGGAGTGTGCTAGGCTTTCCAAATACATGTATTATATATTTATGTATTTTACAGATACCCTGTTTTTATTATTTCTGAAATATTTATTTTTGCAGTTGAATTGTTTGTTTTTTTTTGTTCACAATGATTACTTAACCCCTTCACCTCCGGGCGATTTTCCGTTTTCCCTTTTCCCCTTCCCTTCTTCCAAGAGCCATAGCTTTTTTATTTTTCTGTCAATATAGACATATGAGGGCTTGTTTTTTGCGGAACAAGTTGTACCTTTGAATAATTATAATCATTTATTTTATCATATGGAGTACTGGAAAAAAGGAAAAAAAAATTCAAGTGCGGTGAAATTGTAAAAAAAAGGGCTATTACACAAATGTTTTTTTTATTTGTCATGTTCACTATATGGTAAAACTGACATGTCATTATAATGCCTCAGGTCAGTACGAGATCGTAGATACCAAACATGTATACTTTTAGTGTTATCTATGTGGTGAAAAAAATTCAGACGTTTTAAAAGAATTGCACTTCTGAAGCCATTTTCTTTGACCCGTAGTGTTTGTGGCGCCCTGCTCACACAGGTAACCACAGACTCACCTAGAGCATGGATGGATTTCCACAGTGGGTACAAGACGCAACCAACACCTACCACCCCAGCACAATAGGGGGAGCTCAACTTGCTGCCCTTAGGCAAAATCCCCTATAAATACTGGTGCTGGGGTGGAGTTAGTTAGAGCGTGCAGATGCTAGAAGAGCTGTGGAGTTGTCCTGGTGGTCGAAGCCACATTAGGCCCGAGCCAGTGACACTGAACAGCCTCCAACCTAGTCTGTGCAGGGCCCAAGAGTGGGGTTGAAAGCAAGAAGAAAGAGTATTAGAGAAAGAGCAGTTTGGGGACTGAGGAACCATCTTGTTTTACCCCAGAAAGCATCCCGGACACTGGAGTCCACATCTGCAGGAGAGCACCTAGCCCAACAGAGAATACCGGTTTACCGTGGAGACTTCAGTCTCCCAGGCATCTGTGCAGTACCAACAAGGGAGCCAGGCACCACAAGAAGAGACATAGCGGCAAGCCAATGTGGGTTATCCCAATTCAGCACAGGTGATAGAAGAGCAGAGGAAGCCAGCCAAGTTTCACAAAAGGCAGGGGCTTCACCCAAGGGAAAAGAGACAAGGAGGCCTTATACCCACTCACTGTGGAGATCCAGAAGTGTTTCCTGGCCACCTGACAGTGAACCGGACTTTTACCTGCCTTACCATCAGTAAAAGGTAAAGAGACAATCTACTGTGTGTGTCGGTTCTTCAACCCCTGACCCTGGCCTTCATAAATACTATCCCTGCTTCTCCTCCCCATCGCACCACAGCCCCGGGGATCCAGCTCCACCTGTGGGGAGCTTCAACACCTAGCTACCTGTACATCATCCCTGGAGGCCCAAAGCAGTGCTGGTGCAATCACCAGAAACCACAGGTTGCATCACAAACTCTTTATTCCCATTTATTCTACCCCTTTTTAAAAGCATAGCCCCCAGGGCACGGGTCTGGGCAGGCCACCAGGGACATCCCAGCCTCAGCAAGGGCCCAGATACCGAGTACCCCATATCATTATTTGGGATCTGGGGCTGCGTGACAGCTTATTATTTGCAGCTTAACCTGACATTTCTAATGTCAGAACCGACACACACACCGTAGATTTTTGGGTAGAGGGGATATTTTGATCGCCTGTTATTGCATTTTAATGCAATGTAGCGCAATGAAATAATAACTTTTTTTCTGTTGCGCAGTTTACAGATCAGATTGATTGATTTTATATTTTGATAGATTGGTCATTTATGAACGCGACAATACCAAATACATGTATTTTTTAATAGTTTTTTTTTCAATGGGGCAAAAGGGGGGTGATTTGAAATTTTGCTTATTCTTTTTATTCATATTTTTTAAAACTTTTTTTGGTTTTTACTTTCTCTTTAATTTACACTGCTCCTTAGGGCACCTCAGCACTGCTCAGTCTGTTTGCTTATGCTATGCAGAAAAATACTTCAGCATCCTCCACACAGCACAAATGATCACTTTCTGCCAACAACATCACTCGAGCATTACTGGCAGGAGGTGCATCATGAGAGAATACAGGGTCATCAGCTGACCCAGCACTGTCATGACAATGCATTAAGGTCCCGTGATCGCATCACAGGTCTGCTGGTGCCAGCAGGGAACAGCGCAATCCCTGCTGCGGTGCTTTAGAATGCGCGGTCATTGATTGACAATGCAATCTAAAGGGTTAACAGTGACGATCAAATCACTGATGTGTGGAGGATTATGGAAACTCAGTGTATGAGCTTGTATTTGAGGGAGGAACATGGCCAAGGAGGTATATATAAATATGCGCTTGGCCATGAGGGTGTTAATTGGTTTTAATGTATTTTTTTGTTTGCCTTGATTACTTAATAAAGATACTTTTTTTTCCTCCTTAGCACATATTGTATATCAATAAAGTGAGTACTTGCCTCACATTTTTCGAAATATTTAATAATATCTTTTCATGGGACAACACTGAAGATCTGACACTTTGGTACAATGTAAAGTACAGAGTGGGCCGTTTATATGGATGCACCTAAATAAAATGGGAATGGTTGGTGATATCAACTTCCTGTTTGTGGCACATTAGTATATGGGAGGGGGAAAACTTTTCCAGATTGGTGGTGACCATGGTGGCCATTTTGAAGTCATCCATTTTGGATCCAACTTTATTTTTTTCAATGGGAAGAGGGTCATGTGACACATTAAACTTACAGAGAATTTCATAAGAAAAACAATGGTATGCTTGGTTTTAACATAACCTTATTCTTTATTGAGTTATTTACAAGTTTATAACCACATATAAAATGTGTTGGATTGTCAATGCAACCCTCTTCTCCCACTCTTGGCACACTAATAACAACACCGCAGAAGAAATGCTAGCACAGGCTTCCAGTATCCGTTGTTTCAGATGCTGCATATCTCGTATCTTCACAGCATAGACATTTGCCTTTAGATGATTGATGAGGCAAACTTTTTTTGTGAATGGTGAAGTTAACAAACAAAACCACCGTTATTGGTCTGACACTAACCCACAGTGGATAGATTCCTCCACGACTGTTGGAACACAAAAATTGATGGTATGGTGTTGTAAATGGGGTACAAAGATAGTGCGGCCATTCTTCATCAATGGAAACCTCAATGCCACTGGATATCTGAATCAAGTAGTCACTACACAGTGCCTGTGAATAGCTGTATGTTGCTGCTATTTACAGTCTCCAGGGCTGCATTCGTGGATTGTGGACTACTATGGAACATTGTCAAAACTTTTTTGTTAATCATTTGGTGGTAAAGTCGCGACCGCTGCGACCGCGGTAGTTACGCCACTGTTTATAGTAGATTTTCAGAAAAGTTTAAAGTATCTACATGGGTCAGACACAGCAGATTTTCTGTTTGGATTTTCCAGGTGGAAAATTCACTTCTTAATACAGTTTGAGAATCACCATGTGCTATGGTGATAATCTGCAGTATGTCAATTTATTCAGCGGATTATTACTACAGACTTATTGTAATGCAGCATTTCTATAGCTTAATGCATACAATTTGGTTCAGTTTTAGTACTGTGCTGATAGTTCCTTGTGGATGTACCCCACAAGAGCATTCCTGATGTATCAGAAGTTAGCAGAACAATAGGAACCATGATCATTTTAAAGAAATTACCGTTACACCCCTATTAGCATCCCCCTACAGCACTGATGCTGTGGTACCCAAATCTATGTATATACTTAAATCATGACTACCACTGAGAATCACTCACCTCAGCTGTTTTTGCCATACAATGACTCAAAGTGTAAATGTAATTTCATTGAAAAAAAAAACAATATTGCACTGGTTGGTAATGATGGGTCACGTAGCAGCTAAGATAATGTTTTTTGTGCCATATGACTTATTTTCTCACATTTTTCTGTGCTCTTTTAAAAACAGTATTTTATGGCTGTGTGGACATGGCCAGCAGCTGATAGGGAGCAGTGCAATGTGACAGTGAAGAAGGTGTTAACAGAGATTGTGATAGAGCTGTGTAGAGCCGGATGACAGAACAGAAAAGCTTGTAAAGAGGAGTTTACATCCTGACATTGCTTAGCTCTGTGCTGTAATCTGATCCATTGTTTCCTTACCAGCTGTAGTCAGGAGTGTAGGCCATGCCCCCTTTACCCATATATGGTTAAATGCCCTGTATTCACTGAAGACGGATCTCACTGATAATGAACATATGTCTGCATCACACGCAGTGTAGTGGGGACACCTTGTCTGAAGGTTTATGAATGATTTTAAACCAGAATTCTCTAATGAAGTATATTTGAAAGTTTATTAAAATCACTTGCTCCAATTTAGTGTCAGGAAAGTATGAATATTTCTCATTATTTTAAGATGTTTGAAAAGTCAGCTAAGACCGACATAAGTCTTTTCTTCTGTACAGGTTTCTGTAGATCAGATTTCCTCTCCTCTCTCTCTCTCTCTCTCTCTCTCTCTCTCTCTCTCTCTCTCTTTCCCCCTCCCCATCCAGTATTTATGGTCGGCAGAGTCATAAATACCTGAAGCGAAGCAAAAACCTTTTGTCTTTTCCCTCCAAGGCTCTTTGTCTTAACAGATATTTTTGTTAACGTCAAATTTATTAAGACATGTTCATACCCCAAATACACAAATCATATTTTTGTAATATGTACATTTTTGTCGAGCTATTGATACCGCTTTCATAACTGAGAAACCATCAGAAACCTAGGAAATGAGTTCTGGCTTTCTGAACATCATAAATATGTCATATTTGATATCAATATTCTTGGAATTAAATGAACGTAAACATGAGGTGCTTATCGTGGATGTGGGCCCACTCCATACCCACATATGAAAAATGAAGGTTTTTTAAGTTTTGTGGAGCTAGGAGGATCCACAAAACCGAGCCCCTGGGTGAGGTAAGCAACGTGGGAGTGTCCTAGCTTGCTGCCCCATTTCTTAAAACCAATGCATCCATTTTTGCCTCATTCCACCCTGGGTCTCGGACGCAAGCACTCCTTGCTGCGTGGAGGAATCAATACTACTCTTCTGGGGAGCCGACCTCCCCACAGAATCTGGGTTCGTCACCGCGTGGCATAGGTCTTGCAATTTCTTACTTTTATTCCATTTATTTTAATAACTGTTTTATGCATATATGTAAATTGTCTCTTTGTAGTATCTTGTATATCTTTTGTAACCACTGCCAACTTTTGGGAGTAAAATATAATTTACTAGTTTCGTTTTTCCTGCTCTATGACGAGCTGACACGTAACCCCGCTTTACACGTTACCAGACCAGTGACCGATCAACCTGAAAGAGATCGGTGGTGGCAGCATAACGTATTGTATTTATGGGGCGACTGGATCAAGGTATATATACATATCTGGCAGGAACTGGTGGTATATATACATCCTGTCACATCACGTGCCACATTAGACAACATAAATTAGGGCAGCTGGACTCCTTTCTTATCCTCTGGCAATACCGGATTTGTCCAGCAGGATAAGGGGGCGCCAGAGAGCGGCAGGTCCAGAGTAAGTCTTTGTGACAGTTAGTATTAAATAAAAATTTAAACAGCGGTTACACCTTAAGGCAGGGGTGAGGAACCTTTTTCTCATGGGTGCCATTTGGAAATTCTACCATGCTTCGGGGGCCGCACAAAATTATTGACTTGAAATTTACTGGGCTATATTTGGTTAACCAAACAGCTTACCCCCACTGTGGTGGCTGGAGTTGTTTCTCTTTCTTGTGGTGGCTGTGATGTTAGATGATATTGATCATGAGCTTTTCGACTGCTTTTCGAGGTATGCTAGAGCTATAAACATCACAGGAGAGGCTGGGGACATATACGTCACTAGGGAGGCAAAAACTGTGGGCATAGAAATTACTGTGGAGCTGGATTTAAAGGGCAGGAAGTTGACAAAACGTGTCTGCCAGCTCGAGCAAGGCGGTCCCCAGGAATCTGCCCGAGGGCTGCATAAAAGGTCATCGAGGGCCGCATGCGGACCTGGGGCCTGAGGTTCCCCACCCCTGCCTTAAGGGAACACTGGACTGTTGGCATTGGAGTGGCAGGATATTTAACATGGGAGTAATTGCTGTGAAATTTCTTCTGAGTATATAAATATCCCAAATGTTTTCAGAAACTACTCTACTTTTTGGGCACTTAGCAGGACTCATAAGTAAGAAATGCTATTTGCCTTTTGGGGTACAAATTTTGCTGGAATAGATAGCAGATGCCATGAGGACATGAGAGAGCCTGACAAGCCAAACAGTACAAACCGGCACATGAGATGCCAATTTGAAAACTACACACCTCAATGAATTAATCTAGGGGTGCGTTAAGTAGGTTGACACCACATTGGTTTCACAGAATTTTGTATTACATATTAAGATTTACAGCAACATTACACTTCATGCATTCATTAATCATAGTATGCTGATACAATTTATAAACCAAATCAGATTGTTAACAATTATCTCAGAAATCACCTTTATTTTTTTCTCTTACGTTTGCTTCAGGTAATGTCGAAGAGAAGGTTTCACTAATAAATCAGAAGACTAACGTTAATGAATGCAAACCACAGAGTTCTTGTAATGATTCCTCTCTGTCTGTGATAGAACCTGTGGCCTCACAGAGCAATGAGATCTCTACGGATACTTGTAACAATACAGATATGAATACAGAAAATATTAAAGTATTTAGACATGGAGAGAAAACAGATCAACCCAAACCATTTCTTCCTCTACTCAATAATGTAGAACAGCATGTATCACCAACCAAAGAAGGAGTATCAGTTAACGAAGTGAACCAAGCTAGCAAAAGTAAAGAGCAATCCCACCAGCTAGACCAGAGCCTGAATAAAGATCTGAGTGTACCTGGTACCCAAGAAGTGGACAATTGTGATCTACTTTCCAGTTTTATTGCTCTTAGAACCAAAGGATCTTTAGGCCAAAAACGTGAAGAGAATATTTTATCTCAAGGTAGTGAGTATTGCAGCGTTTCCTTTACTTCTCTTATAGATGACAAGTCATGTAAAGGAGTTAAAGAGTAATCACAATTTTCAGCTATGTAACCAATATATTTTTTCTTTACATTTAGGCTTCAGCAGATGTCCATGATTTTATCGTACATAGAAACACGTTACGTTATTCATCAGTGTTTGGATCATGTGTCAGTGATTTACACTGATGAAAAAATAAATGACAAAACTTCTACTATCCATTGCATTTTTAATCACAGACTACACATAGATTGTACACTGATGACATTCATGTGCTGTTTGTGATTTTTAGGGTATGTGCACATCAGTCATTTCTGCATCTTTGCAGAACGACCGGGAACCGGTGGAGATTAGCAGAAACTGAGTTTTCTGCACTCGCTAGTGTCCCTCGTTTTGTTAGCGTTTTGCTAACGATTTGCGATCGGGTTACTAGCGGTCGTACAGCGTGTTCTTGGCGATTTCCCCGGCGCGTTCCTTAGCGATTTCCAGACTGGTCTTTGCTGCACTTGTTCAGCTGGACCCGCTGGAAAAACGCTGAAAAGAAGTCGCTTGCTCTATCTTTGAGAACCGGTCTGAAACCGGTGAATAAACTGAAATCGTCAAGAAGAAAAACGTTGTAATGTACACAGCGTTTCCTAAACTCCATTGACTAGCATGTTAATCCTACCGGTGGGTAGGATTAACATAAATTAACATAAAACTCAGCGGGAACCGCCGACGGAAACCGGTCATAACCAGCCCATAAAACGACTGATGTGCACATACCCTTAAGAACCCATAGACGTACATGGTAATTTTGTTTTGTGTCCCAGACTAAAATGGGGCTCCATAAATTCAGAGGCCAAAAGAATTTCCTTTTTGCCTCTGTATGATATGCAGTAATATAATTTTAAAAGGTATTGCATAGTGTAGTAATAAATGTATATGCAAAATGTATGCATTTTTTGTATATAACATCCTTGGCAGTTACTTCATGAGATGTTTATCTTTTAAATGGATGCAATTACAGCCTATGTGCAATGGATGTAGTCATTGCCTTCATCCATAGGCTGTAAAACTATCTATGTTAAAGATTGATGCCTATGATATATACCATACATTTAAAGAAGCACTCCCAAGGATCCTTTTACTCCCCATATATGTGGGTTGTGTGGTGTAATGGGAACTTCACACGCGTCAGTATCGCGTGCAATATCGCTGCTGCACATGACATTGCAGAGATATTGACGTGTGTGATAAATCGCTGGTTGATGGTCGCCAGGTTTTAGAACCTGCTCTAAAACCTGGCGATGGTCGCCCGGTGGACACGCAGCATCGCTGCGTGTGACACCGGGAGACGAGCGAGAAGCCAGCTCCCAGCGCCTCTCAGCAAGCGCTGGGAGCTGGTATCCATAGTAAATAGTGGGTAACTAAGCCTGCTTGTTTACATGGTTAACAGCGATCTCACTAGTACTGATCACTGGTGAGTCTGCCTGTGTGACAGCTCACCAGCAATCAGCCTTCAATGTCGCCAGCGATGAGATCGCTGGCAACATTGATGTGTGTGAAGGCCTCTTCAGTCTAATAAAATACTTACCAATCACCACCATCTTTCCCAGTTTCCAGCATTTCCTGACTTTTTGTCACTCATATGACTTCAATATCTTCCTGAGCACACTGGACTTTAGATAGTTTGGTACATGAAGACACTATAACAGCCTTTAAAAATAGGGCTGGATTCTTTGCTAACAACAAATGGCATTGTGGGTATGAATAATTTAGCAATGTGTAACTCGTGGAGAAAGGTTGAATTTGATAAATCCAAGTCCTTTTTCAAACCATATAGCTGTACTATATTCCACCCTGCAGCCACAATTACATCGTGTGCCCAGTCCAACATGAAAAATTTGGTGATAATTCCTCTCTTGGTTTACACTGGACCTGTAATCATGACATGTAAAAGGCATAGCTAGCTCATTCTCCTGTCTCTTGAGTATCGGGTATACAGCTACCACTGTACCATCAGTGGCCTAGTGAGTCCACTACTCTTCATCACGCCCTGTGGGCGTCACAGTTTGCTCAGGCCATGGACTTCACTGATACCCGATACTCAGCCTAGAGAGAGCTGGCTGGGCTTCATCAGAGCCAGGATCAGCTAGTAGTATCATGCAAACCTTGGATACCCGTCTATCTACTCTAAAAGCTGCTGAGCCTACCAACACAACTCAGCTAACCGAGCTTCATCAGGAACTTAATTGTCAACGTGAGATGCAGACCTGCATCTTGGACTTCATGACCTCCATAGATGATGGTTAACTAAGGTACAGCTGGTAGCTGCCCCCCAACCTCCGGTACAGCATTTGATGGATATGCCCACTATAGGACCCTCTCCTCGTCTCTGCAAGCTTCCTTGTTATGATGGTGACCTCAAGTTGTGCAGAGGATATCTTGACCAATGCTTGCTGCATTTTCGTTTATTGCCTCAGCATTATCTGACTGACATGGCCAAGGTGGCTTTCCTTGCTTCTCACCTGGAGGGAGAGGCTTTAGCCTGGTTCAACCCCCTAATGGAGCAGAATGATGCCATGGTGTGTGATCTGCTGGAATTCTTGGACACGTTCTGCAAGATATTTGAAGAGCCTGGTTGTGCCACATTTGCCATGGAGTCTCTCTTCAACTTGCAACAGGGCTCTTTCACTGTCAGTCAGTATGCCATCCATTTCTGCACCCTGGCTTCAGAGCTCCAGTGGATCAATGAGCCTTTGGTCATAGCCTTCCGGGGAGGTTTATCCAGAGAAATCAAGGACGAATTGGCAATGAGGCACTTAACCGAGACCCTGGATGATATCATATACCTTTCCATTCGGATTGACATGCGTCTCCAGGAGTGCTCCAGAGAGAGTATTCTCAAGAAGCAATTTGCCCATCCAGCATCTTCTTCACCAAAACCTCGGCTTCTGCCTTGTCCCACTCCGGTCTCTGAGGATGAACTCATGGAGCTCGACTGCGTAAAGGTGAAGAGGAACCAACAAGAGAAGAAGCTCGCAAGGAATCTGCATCATTATGGTGGATGCTCCGCTTCCAGTCAACGCTGTGGGACCGAGAGGCCGGAAAAAACTCTTCCACCTAGGACACGTAAGAGAGACCTCCCTAGATGAGAATGATTCCTCTCCCCCAATAAATATATCCATACAGGTGATCTTCAGAAAGGTGTGGTTCTCCAAGATGGCCTATCTAGACTCTGGGTCTGGTGGAAATTTCATCCAGCAAGCTGTGGCCAGGCGGTTGGGGATCCCAATTGTTCCCCTGCGGCAATCCCGGCGCATCGTCTCTGTAGACGGAAGACTCCTGAAAGATCTGATTCTTGGTATCCCTGAAGAGCTGGAGCTTCAAATCTGAGCACTCCACAGGGAGAAAATTACCTTCTATTTATTACCAAATCTTTCTCCACCTTTTTTTACTGGGTGTTCTATGGCTGCGCCTCCATGAACCTGTCCTGGATTGGCTATCTGGAGATGTCCTTCGATGGGGTCAGTCCTGTCACGATCACTGCCTCAAACCAGTACCGCCTTGCTCTACCCTGCAGCCTCCTGTAGCATTACCAGGGTTACCGTCTGCCTACTGGTGCTTCGCAGATGTACTTGACAAGAAGGAAGCCGAGACTCCTCCTTCTCACATGCCTTATGATAGTCCCATCGATCTAATGCCTGGATCTACTCTGCCACGAGGTAGGATTTACCTTGTTTCTCCCACAGAGACTCAAGCTATGTCCGACTACATTAAGGAGAATTTGGCTTGAAGGTTTATCCAGAAGTCCTCCTCCCTAGCTGGAGCTGGGTTCTTCTTCGTCAAGAAGAAAGATGGGTCTCTTTGCCCGTGCATTTGGTTTCAACCAAAAATCGGTAAAAAACAAATACCCTCTTCCCTTAATTTCAGAGCTCTTTGACTGTCTTCAAGGTTCCAAGGTTGTCACCAAGTTGGATTTCTGTGGGGCTTACAACCTTGTCAGGATATGATCTGGGGAAGAGTGGAAAACTGCCTTTAACACGCGAGATCGTCTCTACAAATATCGGGTGATGCCCTTCGGGTTAAGCAATGCACCCGCCGTCTTCCATGAGTTTGTCAATGACGTATTCCATGACCTGCTCTATGTCTATGTGGTGGTGTATCTGGATGACATCCTGGTGTTTTCTCCCATCTTACCAACTTACAGGAGGTATGTTCGTCTCATTCTACAAAGAGGGAGATTTACCTTTAAACGAAGTTTGAGAAATGTCTCTGAACAGAGGTCCTTACCCTTTCTTGGTTATATAATTTCCGATACAGGCCTCGTGATGGATCCAGAGAAGGTCTCCGCTGTGCTTAAGTGGCCCCAACTTGAAGGAATCAAGGTTATTCAGCGGTTTCTGGGATTCGCCAACTACTATCAGCAGTTCATCCCCCACTTCTCCTCTCTGGTAAGATCACTCATCGCTCTGACTTGTAAGGGTAAGTTCACACATACGTCGGCTTAGTGTCGGCGGCGGCTGGGCGGGCTCGACAGGAAGCTCGGCAGCCGTCCACCGGCTTCCTGTCGGGTATGTGCAGCGGGAGACGGGCGGGTGTGCGGCGGGTGCACAGCGGGTTAGTGGCGTCGGTTCTGCAGCGGCTGGAAGCAGCACATGATTCTGCTTGCAGCCGCTGCAGAACCGGTCGGTTTATAGAACATGATCATTCTTTGCTAACCCGCTGGGAACCCAGCGGGTTAGCAACAGATGAGCATGTGGAAACCGCCGGTGTGTGCACACCGGGGGTCGGTTTCCATAGGTTTATATGTTAACCCAAAAGCCGCTTTTGGATTAACATAAATTTGCATAAACCTCATGGAAACCGACCTGCGGTTTCCGCTGCTAAACCGAGGTTAAAACTGTATGTGTGAACTTACCCTTAAAGGTTCCAAACCAAAGGTTTGGACTCTAGAGGTCAGATTTCACTTCCCTCAGTCAAGCTTTCTCAACTGCTCTGACTCTTCACAGACCAATGATCAACAAGCAGTTTTTCCTGGAAGGGGACGCTTCGTCATCTGGAGGCAGAGCAGTCCTCTCACAAAAACTGCCTACCGGTAAGATGGTGACCTGTGGTTTCTTCTCCAAGGCATTCTTGCCCTGCGAACGTAACTACTCAATTGGGGATAGAGAGTTACTAGCAATTAAGCTAGCCTTAGAAGAATGGCGATATCTCTTTGAAGGTGCAGTTCATCCGGTCATCATTTACACTGATCATAAGAATCTGTCATATCTTCAGTCTGCACAAAGACTTAACCCTCGCCTGGCTCGTTGGTCCTTCTTCTTTGCTCGGTTCATTTTTTCTCTCCATTTCCATCCCGCAGAGAAGAATATTAAAGCTGATGTGTAATTCAGGTCCTTTCTGTGAGACGACCTTGAAGAGCAGCATCAGCATATCATTGAACCATCTAGGATGATCGTGGTGGCACCAGTCAGGCAGTCGCAGCTTCCCCCCAGTAAGACATTTGTAACTAAAAGAAACAAGAAGCGAGTCATATGCTGTGGTCATTCTTCTAAGCTTGCTGGCCATGCGGGTCAGAAGAAGATGCTTCAACTGATATCTCGACACTACTTTTTGCCCACTTTGCGCCAAGACGTTCTGGACTTCGTTGCAGCCTGTCCCTCCTGTGCTCGTAATAAAATACCCAAGAAACTGCCAGCCGGTCACCTTCTGCCGCTCCCAATTTTGTCTGCTCCCTGACAACACATTGCCATGGACTTCTTCACGGATCTGCCCATATCATCCGGTAGTACTGTCATCTGGGTTGTGGTTGACCAGTTCTCCAAGATGGGACACTTCACTTCGCTGACTGGTCTCCCTTTCGCTCCTAAACTCCCAGATCTCTTCATCCAGCATGTCCTTCGACTTCATAGACTTCCACTCCACCTTGTCTCCAACAGAGGAGTTCAATTCATCTCCCGATTCTGGTGGTCCCTCTGTAAGCTGTTGGATGTCACCCTGGACCTCTCCTCTGCCTACCATCCACAATCTAACGGCCAAGAGGAGATAGTAAATCAAACCCTCACCACTTATCTGCGACACTTCGTGAATCGTCAGCACAGTGACTGGGCTGACCTGCTGCCGTGGGAGGAGTTTTACTACAACAACCATGTCGGTGAGTCGACCTCTAACTCTCACTTTTTCATTGTGTATGGACAGCATCCTAGGATCCTGACTCCACTGCCTCTCTTTTCTGACAGTCCTGCGGCTGAGTCCCTGGTCAAGGACTTCACGAAGGTTTGGACAAAGACCAGGACTTCACTGGAGCAGGCCTCGAGTCGTACCAAGGAGCATGCGGATAAGAGACGTCTGGATCCACCACCATTTCAACCCGGAGATAAGGTATGGCTGTCTTCCAGCCATATCCGTCTTAAGGTTCCTTCTTACAAGCTGGCTCCTTATTACATTGGTCCCTTTGAAGTGCTCTGGATCGATGTGTGCTACCGTTTGAAGTTGCCTTCCTCCTTACAGATTCATAATTCTTTCCATGTCTTCCATGTCTCCCTGCTGAAGCCGGTGGTTCTCGTTATGTCCAGTATCCAGTTAATATTCTGACTCACTGTTGCCAGGATGCTCACGTCTCAGGCGATGCAGCACTTGTCACAGTTCCGCGCCTGAGGCTGTGGGGCCCGGTGGTAGATCAAAAGGGGATGAAAGGATGGGAATATTCTTATTTGTCGTGACGCTACCTGTGGGAGTCCGGTGAATGCACCGGCGCTGCTTGGGCCTCCGGAGGATGTGCGGCAGCTTGATGGGATGCTCCCCACAGGATGAGCAGGGGTCCCCGGAGCCAGGAGCTGCGCTTGATTGAATATGGCATCTCAGGTAGTTGCGGTGCAGAGTTAATAACAGTTTTGAAGGAAGGCACGGACACCAGATTCCTCTGTAACGGGTCTTTACTGTAACCGTTAGTGTGCTACAGGGTATACAGTCTTAGGTAACGGACCGGGTGGTTCCAGCAATGACTGGTGTTAGTTCAGAGCTCCGTGGTGTTCCTCCTTTGTCTAACCTTTCTATATTGGTTGCCGGTGTCGCCTCAGTGTACCAGTTCAGGGTGCTAGGGAGACTTCTGATCGGTCCTTAAGTGAATTCAGCTGTAAGGTCCTGTTTCCCAGTGGTGGGCCCCTGCTGGCAAGACAACTTGGTTGCGGCTGTAGTAAGGGGCTCCTAAGAGCGGTTCCTTCACTCCGGTTTGCAGAGCAGCGATGGACGTCTGCTCGCCTCGGAACCGGTGATCCGGTGGTTTTGGGCACGGGTATGTTTGAGCCCGTTCGGTAGCTGCCCGTGTTCCGGTCTGGGTCACCGCTTAATGGTGCCAGCCGGTAAATTTCCTTCTCAGTGAAGTTGCCTATTCATGGCTGCACGGCACCGTGCAGCCTCTCCTCTCTTCCTTCCTTCCAAACTAACTTGCTCTTTCTAACTTCCCCCACACACTACACCTTATATTCCTCCCTCCAGGACCTGATTGGCCCTCTACCTCTGGTGTGTTGTGTGGTGTATGGTGCTCTGGGATTAACCATGTCATCACTGAGATGCAAGATATTACATCTTCAGTCAGGGATGCAATACCTTCCTGTGACGCACTCGTTGCGGGGCGCTACACTCCCCCTTGGGAAATTACACTTGTCCCCAAGTGTCACGAAACCCGAACAGTACAGAGAAAGTTTTTGTATCTTTGGCAAACATAAAACTAAATAAAACACTTTTATTATTAACGTTCACGCTGGCTTAATTTTCTTTCCGTCCGGGAGGCACATTTTCTTAAAACGTTACTGAACAGTTCTTAGAGAAAAGTCTTCATAGAAGTCTATGAGTTTTGCAAAAGAAAAAGCATCTCACATTTAACAACTATCTAAAAGACCAGAATGTTGCAATTTACTTAATATACTTGTATGCACGCAGGGCACACCATCCAGGGGGCCCCACGTGTCTCTCATAACTCGTACAGTCAGTAAGATACAAGTCCCAGTCCGAGTGCTCTGGACCTGGTGCACGGATCCGCTCACCTGTGATTGCGGTTACACCGACCCATCTGGCTGGTCCGTGCCGCTGGCTGGATGGCCCCTCGGCTTCCTTGGACTCCGCTCTGGTCTGGCTGCCGCTGTCATCAGGTAGGGCCTCAGGGTCATCTCGCTCTGCCCCGGGTCCTGTATTGGTGATGATGGGCTGCATCTCGACTGGCGGGTTCTCACTGGTTACCTGACCTCCGTTGCGTTGCTCCGTCCCTGCCGCCATTTTCAGTTTCCGGCAGGAGTGGTTTAGTCTTTGGCCTGCCCCCTTAGTTGTTTCCAGCAATCGGGGCGGACAAGGATTTTGGCGCCTCTGCCATGGCCCTCCTACGAAGAGGGGCGGAGGCACGCCCCTGGGCTAGCACATTGTGTTTCACATGGCGGGAGCTGCCATTTTGGTCGCCATTTTGGCCCAGTAGAAAAAGGCGTGAAAAAGTTTCTTTTGGCCGAATAAAGTTCTGTAGGCACACAATACCCGTTGGGAAACAGGCCTGTTCGTATCCTGCTCGTGATCGCCAAATTCTGACTCACCGTTGCCGGGATGCTCACGTCTCAGGCGATGCAGCACTTGTCACGGTTCCGCGCCTGAGGTTGTGGGGCCCAGTGGTCAGATCAAAAGGGGATGAAAGGATGGGAATAATTCTTATTTGTCGTGACGCCACCTGTGGGAATCACTGAGACAGAAGATATTACATCTTTAGTCAGGGATGCAATACCTTCCTGTGACGCACTCGTTGCGGGGCGCCACATTTTTTTCTCCAGTCAGTGCCGAGGACATCTATGAAGTTAAGGACATCCTGGCCATGAAGAAGAGAGGTGGCAGGACGCTCTTTCTGGTTGATTGGAAGGGATAAGGTCCTGAGGAGAGATCCTGGGAGACTAAGGAGAACATTGATGCTCTGGTCTTCCTTAGGAAGTTTCTGGCAGGTTTGAAGAAGGGGAGGCATAAGGAAGGGCTACTGTCATGCCTTCAGTCACGGGTCTGGTCTCTGCTGTGCAGGGAGATGGGCACCTATCACATAGCTCTAATGGTACTGCTCACCCTGTCTGTGGCTCCAGATGATCTGCATCTCCTTTGTCTGCTAGGAACCTGCTTTCCCTTTGCAGGTCTCCTGGGAATGCTCTTAGGATCCGCGCCCGCAAGCACATACTTTAAGCAGCAGAGCACCTCTTCTCTATTAGGGTTGTTTCTGCTATGATGCTCTGTGCATAAAAGGCGTCCTCCCCTTTTGGAAAGCTCCTGGGCAACATCATCAGTCTGGATGATCTTGCCTCTTGGTCAGGTCTCACTCTGCTGTGCTCTGCATTTGGAAGCCTGTTGCTTTGAACACTGCTGTCTCCACAGAATCTTCTGTTGGTTGTTCTCCATCCTGGATCCTTCTGGACACTCCGGATCCCACTCCAGGCTGGCCAAGCCTTTCCAAGATTACACAGAGCCTCCAGGATCCCCTCCACTGAAAGAGCCAGTATCCCAGTTTCTCCTATCCTGTCTGTACGGGTCGCCCCTCTCGTCCGAGATTCGTGGTAACCCTTGCCGGTGCTCCACTACGTGGTACAGTGTTGTGATCCAGAGGGACCTCGCTTCAGATCCTTTCCTCAATTGTTTTACTTGCTTCAATAAATATATTTGGTTTTATGAAACTCATTCTCCAGTCTCTTGAGTATTGGGTATACAGCTACCACTGCAACGTCAGTGGCCTAGTGAGTCCACTACTCTTCATACACCCTGTGGACGGGTGCCACAGTGTTTAATAATGTCTTCTTAGTCCTGTCTTGTACAGTAATGTCCCTTGAGTTCCCTCATGTACAGTAATATTATCCTATGAGTCACACCATGTATAGTAATAACTTCCTGTAAATCTCTTTACATAACAATAATAATTCCCCCATGTAGTGATCATCTATACACAGTGAGGCCTCCACAGCTTCCCTATAGATAGAATTATGGTACCATAACCCACCTATACACAGTGGAGTGGAGTAGAGTGTTTCACTTGCACCCTTATTGTGGCGCACCCTCCGGGTAAATCACCACCAGGGGTACTGCACTTCTGCAGTTAGGAAGTGTAGTGCCCCAGTTCTCCAGGTGTTGGGATGGTATGGTTAAGCCACAACACAACACACCGACACTGACGGGCCCCTGGGACAATAGGCATCTACTATATAATTGCCGTAGGCACGTCCGTGTCGGACCCCGAAGACGCCGTGGCTTTGTCACTATGTGACGTCACCACGTGCGAGGCATTGCCCGCGTAGCGGGCATTGCGAGCCGTCGCAATGCCCGCGTAGCCCCCTCGCCGCTGTCATCCCGCTCCGGAGCAGCTGCTGTCAGCACATGCTGACACAGTGCTCCGGAGCATGTGCCCCTGTGCTCCTGTGATCCCGCTCCGGAGCAGCTGCTGTCAGCACATGCTGACACAGTGCTCCGGAGCCTGTGCCCCTGTGCCTGTCATACTTACCACCAGATCGCACCCGCCTCCGTCTTCCGCCCGCTATCTTCTATGTCGCCGCCCCTTACATATTGAAACCAAGATGGCGGCCGGGAAGTATCACGAGAGTTCCCGGCCGCCATCTTGGTTTCGCCCTGTTCACAGTGGCGACATGCAAGATGGCGATGGAAGTGCCGCGGTTTTTTTTCGCGGCCGCACCTGCCGCAAGTGCAAAACCGCATTTGCCGCACCTGCCGCAAGTCCCCCTATACTTTCTATGGGGATTACCGCAACCGCGCCGCAAGTGTAACCGCATCTGCCGCGTTTGCCGCATACGCGGCAGATGCGGTTACACTTGCGGCGCGGTTGCGGTAATCTCCATATAAAGTATAGGGGGACTTGCGGCATGTGCGGCAAGAGCGGTTTTGCACTTGCGGCAAGTGCGGCCGCGAAAATCTTAAAAAAAAATGTAAAATAACAAATAAAAAAAAAAAAATTAAAAAAAAATTAAAAAAAAATTAAAAATAACAATTACTGCTAATAATAATGCTATTAATGCTAATAATTATGCTATTAATGCTAATAATTATGCTACTAATGCTAAGATTTATGCTATTAATGATAATATTAATGTTAATAATGCTAATAATAATCATATTAACGCTATTAATAATGCTATTAAGGCTATTAATAATGCTATTTATGCTATTCAAAATGCTATTAATGCTAATAATATTGCTATTAATGCTATTAATAATGCTATTAATGCTATTAATAATACTATTAAAGCTATTAATGCTATTAATAATGCTATTAATGCTATTAATGCTATTAATAATGCTATTAATGCTATTAATAATACTATTAATGCTATTAATGCTATTAATAATACTATTAATGCTATTAATGCTATTAATAATGCTATTAATGCTATTAATAATGCTATTAATGCTATTACTGCTAATAATAATGCAATTACTGCTAATAATAATGCTATTAATGCTAATAATTATGCTATTAATGCTAATATTAATGCTAATAATGCTAATAATAATCATATTAACGCTATTAATAATGCTATTAAGGCTAATAATCATGCTATTTATGCTATTCAAAATTCTATTAATGCTAATAATATTGCTATTAATGCTCTTTATGCTAATACTCATGCTAGTAATGCGATTATTTATGCTATTAATTATATTATTTAGGCTATTAATGCTATTAATAATGCTATTAATGTTATTAATAATGCTATTAATGCTATTCATGCTAATATTAATGCTATTAATGCTATTAAGGCTAATAATCATGCTATTAATCCTATTAATAATGCTATTAATGCTATTTTTAATTCTATTAATGCTATTAATAATTTTATTAATGCTAATAATGCTATTACTCCTCATAATAATGCTATTAACGCTATTATTAATGCTATTTATGGTAATAATGCTATTAATACTAATAACAATACTATTATTAGTATTATTATTGCTATTAATAATGCTATTAATGCTAATAATAATGCTGTTAATGCTAATAATTATGCTATTAATGGTAATAATAATGCTATTAATGCAAATAATATTGCTATTAATGCTATTATTAATGCTATTAATGCTAATACTAATGCTATTAATGCTATTATTTATGCTATTAATGCTATCATTTATGCTATTAATGCTATTATTAATGCTATTAATGCACATACTAATGCTATTAATGCTATTCGTAATGCTATTACTCCTATTAATACTGCTCTTAATGCTATTAATACTGCTATTAATGCTCTTAATACTGTTATTAATGCTCATACTACTGCTAATAATGCTATTAATACTGCTATTACTGCTAATAATAATGCTATTGCTAATATTATTGCTATTGATGATGCGATTATTATTTAAAAATCTTTAAAAAAACAATAATTATATTCTAGACACCCGATGCATTTGCATCGGGCTCACAGCTAGTACATATATATTATCTATTTTATTTATTTATTTTGTTTAATTGCATAACTGTATCATGTACCTATTATCTTTTTTCATTTCTTTTGAAGCCAGTGAAACAGAAAAGAACAGATCTGCCTGCAAAGAAAATGTTGTGTTTAATAAAATCACTTCCAAAGCCATTCCTGAAGACTTTACTAAGCACCAGATCCTCCATGTTACACCTTCGGGTATGATACTGCATGTGTATATAGTACAGAAATTCAGCAGTGCTTATCCCCTTACTGACATTGGACATACAAGTACATCCTATTTTCTACTGTGCTCCCGCAAACGAACATACCTGTACATCCTGGCACTCCTGATGTCGCAGGCAGAGACGGTGCCCACACCACCCCTGGCTGTTTAACCCTCTAAATGCCGTTCTCACAACATATAGAAGCTTGAAAGATTGAGGGGGCTTCCTTTCTCACCCAATCGAAACCCCCAGTGAAGTGATTACAGGGCCCGATGGTTGCCATGGGAGCAGGAGGGGAAATAATAACCTCTGATCTGTAAGCTATAGTGTCCTTTTGGACTATGCCAAGAGCATGATCTAACAGACGTTCTGACCATGTGGTATGTACATTGCAAAGCATTACACCAGCAATCAGACTATAGTAATTGAAGTTAAAGTCCCATTTAGGGATTTTTAAAAATGTTAAAAAAAAAAGCTAAAAATATTGCACAAATATTACAAAAAAAAGCACAAAATATAGAATAAGAAAAGAGAACATTTTACCACAATAAATACAAATATTTATGTAATAACAAAACGAAACAAAAAAACTAGACATACTTGGTATCACCGCGTCTGGAACAACTCGATCTATAAATCTGTCACACTTGTTATCTCCTTCAGTAGCCACGGTTAAAAAAAAAATGGCAAAAATTAGGCTTTTTCATCAAACTGCCAGAAAAAAAAAGTTAAATAAGGCTGAGGTCACACTTGGCATGAGTTTTTTTAGTGACTTAAAAAAACTCATGCGTTTTACCATGCGTTTTTTCATGTAATTATGAGTTTTTCAAGGTGTGTGATGGCTCCCTGCGTTTTTGGCTGCGTTTTTAAATCTGCACCAAAAAATAGTGCATGCACTATTTTGTTGGTGCGTTTTTGTAGAAAACGCCTGCGTTTTTTAACATGGGCCCCTATGCAAAAACGCATGGTACATTAGTACCATTTAGTACCATTCAAAAACGCATGCGTTTTCCATAAGAGCCCATGTTAAAAAAACACATGCGTTTCTAAAAATGCATGCGTTTTTATAACATGGGTTCCTATGGAAAACGCATGCGTTTTTGAATGGTACTAATTGTACATGCATTTTTGCATGCGTTTTCCATAGGGGCCCATGTTAAAAAACGCATGCATTTTTGGAAATGCACCAAAAACGCATGGTACTGTCACACATGCGTTTTTGCTATTAGGGCATGCGTTTTTTAACATGGGGGCCTATGGGTGCGTTTTTACATGCGTTTTTGAAAACGCAGGTCTCCAAAAACGCTTGTAAAAAATGCAAGTGTGACCCTAGCCTAAAACATGATCAAAAAGTGAAATAGAAGTAAATATGGTATTATTGAAAAGGTCAGCTCATGACGCAAAAAACAAGCCCCCACTCAGATCAGATCAGTGGAATAATAAAAAAAACTATAGCTGTCAGAATATAGCGATGCAAAATAAGTTTTCTCTTCTATGAAACTGTTTCTATTGAGTGAAAAACGCAAATCATAAAAAAACACAACTGTAGTATCATAGTCTTCGTACTGACCCGTGGAATAAAGCCGTCTTATCAATGTTCAATTTTACCGCACTGTGAACGGTATAAAAAAAATTCCTGAATTGCTGGTTTATGTTCATTCTTCCTCCCAAAAATTGGAATAAAAAGCGAAGAAAAGATGTTATGTGCTTGAAAAGGAGTTAACTCATCCTACAAACAGCAAGCCCTCAGATGACAAACATGAAAAATAAAAACCATTATTGCAAAATGTATAAGAATGCAAAAGCTTTTGAAAAGCATTTTAGTGTGTGATAGCAGCCAAACATAAAAACCCGATATAAACCTGGTATCACTGTAATTGCACCAACCCAAAGAATAGAGCTGTCTAATCACTTATACCACATAGTGAATGACATAAAAAATATGTGAAATTCTTGATCTGCTCTTGATTTGTTTATTCTACCTCCAAAAGATCGCAGTGATACTTGTCTCACGTTTATTCTGCACTGTACGCTGAGGACTTACATCGGGGTTTACGGGTATGTTAATCAGGCAACGCCTTCGATGAAACATTCTCTATAATAAGGCAGATCAAGTCACTTTGGATTGTGTCTGGCCTATGATCTGACAGTGTCTGTATTTTTAAGTGTTCATAAAAACACGGTCAACCAGCTTTACGTACTTCTGAAAAGATGGACATCACCGGGCAAAGTATCTCTGCTGCCTCATTATAGTGAATGGATTCATTGGAGGTTTCATCTGCATCATATTATTCAGAGATGAATGTGATCCAAAATGTCATGGAAAATGTTCTCAATTAAAGCTTCAGTTCCTTACAGAAAAAAAAAACCAAAGCTTACGCTCAGGTTCATTATCTGTCAATGGAAATATATGGGCTTCACATTACTGGTAACACAAAGACTCTAGAAAAGCACCTTCCCTCAAGAAGTCATCCAACAAAATATGTGCTCCCAAATCCAATGCCCCTGTACCTTCTGAACCCCACAGTGTGCCTAAACCACATTTAGCATCTGCTTGTTTCACATTTCTCTTGTAAGGAGAACCACCTTAAAGGGAACCTGTCACGTAGATAATGCCCACGCAGGCTATCACTACCTGTCCCTGCACCTTCCTATTACTACTCTAGCTATCCCTCTCTATGCTAAATGTGTGTTGTGTGTAATAAAATGTATTTATACCTTAGTGGGGCATATGCTAATGAATCGGGGGCTACCGTTACTAGTTCCCCTGGGCGTCCTCCCTGTGTCCCTCTCGCCGCCTCCAGGAGTCTTTATCACGCCCTGATGGGCGTGATATTGAAATGAAATTTCGCGCCCCCATCTTGACTCGCGATGCTCTGCTGTGCAGCCTTCCTGTGGTATGACGCCGAACGCGTAATTTCCTGAGCTGAGGCCCCATAGCAAACCTGATGTTTATCTTAGCAGCGCACAGCGCTGCTAGGCGGGGCCACATAGAAACCCGATGTTTACCTTCACAGTGCTGCTAAGGTAAACATCAGGTTGCTACACTAGTGGCAGAAATATTAGGCAAGTTGTATTTTAGAGGATTATTTTTATTATTGATCAACAACTATGTTCTCAATCAACCCAAAAGACTCAAATATCAAAGCTTAATATTTTTTGGAAGTTGGAGTTGTTTTTTTTTTTTAGATTTGGGCTATCTTAGGAGGATATCTGTTTGTGCAGGTAGCTATTACTGTTCAGAATTATTAGGCAACTTAATAAAAACCAAATATATTTCCATCTCACTTGTCATATTTTCACCAGGTAAACCAATATAACTGCCCAAAATTTAGAAATAAACATTTCTGACATGCAAAAACAAAACCCTAAAAAATGAGTGACCAATATAGGCACCTTTCTTTATGATGACACTCAACAGCCTTCCATCCATAGATTCTGTCAGTTGCTTGATCTGTTTACGATCAACATTGTGTGCAGCAGCCACTACAGCCTCCCAGACACTGTTCCGAGAGATGTACTGTTTTCCCTCCCTGTAGATTTTATGAGGGACCACAGGTTCTCTATGGGGTTCAGATCAGGTGAACAAGGGGGCCATATCATTATTTGTTTCTTCTTTTAGACTTTTATTGGCCAGCCACGCTGTGGAGTAGTTGGATGCATGTGATGGAGCATTGTCCTGCATGAAAATCATGTTTTTCTTGAACGATACCAACTTCTTCCTGTCAGTAGGTCTTGGGAGTTGAGCTTCACTCCAACCTTAACCCGAAAAGGTCCCACAAGTTCATCTTTGATGATACCAGCCCATACCAGTACCCCACCTCCACCTTGGTGGCGTCTGAGTCGGAGTGGAGCTCTCTACCCTTTACTGATCCAGCCTCTAGCCCATCAAGAGTCACTCTCAATTCATCAGTCCATAATACTTTGAAAAATCAGTCTTAAGATAGTTCTTGACCCAGTCTTGACGTTTTATCTCATGTTTCTTGTTCAAAGGTGGTCATTTTTCAGCCTTTCTTACCTTGGTCCATGTCCGTGAGTATAAAAATAATAATTTATTAATGTTATATAGCGCTATTAATTCCATAGCACTTTACATACATCAGTAATGCTGTCTCTCTTGGAGCTCACAATCTAAATACCCTATCAGTATGTCTTTACAATGTGGGAGGAAACCGGAGTGCCCAGAGGAAACCCACGCGAACACGGGGAAAACATACAAACGTCTTGCAGATGTTGTCCTTAGTGTGAATTGAACAAAGGACTTCAAGACCCCAGTGCTGCAAAGGCTGCAGTGCTAACCATTTGAGCCACCGTGCTGCCCATAGATGGCACACCTTGTGCTTTTTGATACTTCAGTAACGTTGCAGCTCTGAAATATTGCAAAACTGGTGGCAAATGGCATCTTGGCAGCTTCACGCTTGATCTTCCTCAATTCATGGCAGTTACTTTTGCGCCTTTTTTGCCCAACACGCATCTTGCGACCCTGTTGGCTATTTGCCATGAAGCGCTTGATTATTCGGTGATCAGCTTCAAAAGTTCGGCAATTTCAAGACTGCTGCATCCCTCTACAAGACATCTCACAATTTTGGACTTTTCAGAGCCCGTCAAATCTCTCTTCTGACCCATTTTTCCAAAGGAAAAAAGTTGCCTAATAATTAAGCACACCTTATATAGGGTGTTGATGACATTAAATCACACCAATCCTCATTACAGAGATGCATGTCACTTGATTTACTTAATTGGTAGTTGACTCTTAAGCCTATACAGCTTGTAGTAGGACAACTTGTATAAAAAGTATCGTGATCAAAATACTCCTTTGCCTAATAATTCTGCACACAGCGTATGTGGCCTGCAGTTCAGGAAATGACGCGTTCTGCGTCATACCACAGGAAGGCTGCACAGCAGAGCAGAGCAAGCCAGGCTGGGGCGCGAAATTTGATTTCAATATCTGCCCATCGGGGCGTGATAAAGACTCCTGGAGGCGGCGAGAGGAACACAGAGAGGACACCCTGGGGGCTAGCAACGGTAGCCCCCCAGTTTCATTAACATACGGCCCACCAAGGTATAAATACATTTTATTACACACTCATAACAAACATTTAGCATAGAAAGGGATAGCTAGAATAGTATAGAATGGTGCAGGGACAGATAGTGATAGCCTGGGGGGCTTTATCTAGGTGACACTTTCCCTTTAATTTATCAGGTGTGTGTTTCTAGAAGAGCAAACTTGACACAATGTATGGTCACTACAATGGCAGATTTGTAACTTTTACTCTGCAACATTCATTGCTGCTTGTTTCTGGAGTCAAAATCGTCACTATACCTGTGGATAAATTACCAGAGGGGTGTAGTTTCCAAAGTTAGGTCAGTAGAGGGGGTATTTTGCTCTTTTGGCACGTAGGGGTTGTGTATATATATTCTGTAAACTATTTTAGGAAAAGCTGTGCTGCTAAGATTCAGATAATGCTCATTCCCTCCTGAGTCTTGCCATGTGGCTAAGGCAGTACTGTACTGCCACATGTATAGGGTGTTGCTACACTCAGCAGCAATAGTGTGACAAATTTTAATGCCATTTTTACCCATTATCTTGTGTGAAAATTTAATATCTGTGGCTAAAACAAAATTTGCACCCTCTACATTAATTCATTGGATAAGTAGTTTGTAAGATGGGGTCACTTATGGGGAATCCTGATGTTCAAGCCAATATCAGCAAAATTTGCACTGTAATAGGCAATCACCCCGAAATGCAGCGTTTGCAGTTTGTGGTTCTGATCTGGCACAAATCCTAAATCATATTAAAAGGCTTGTTAAAGAGTCAATTATGACTTTTAGGATTGCTACCTTTATTAGGTGGCATAGAGTTTTTCCACTTCCTCACTGAAGTGATAATTTGCATATGCAATTTCCAGAGGAGCATTGCGGTATAATCTCCTCACTGCCTGCTGGCAGAATACTCCCCACAAGGAGAATAGCTTTTCCCCCAGACCTCTTCTTAGCCTCTCATACAGCCAGATCAGAATTCCCACACACTGCACGGATGAGGGGCAATCACTCCAAACGCAGAGTCTGCAGTTTGGGGTTCTGATCTGGCACAAATCCTAAGTCATGTTAAAAGGCTTGTTAGGGTGCTTTCACACTGGCGTTTTTTTGAAAATGCGGCAGAATCCAGACAAAAAAATGCATCTGTCCACATTTTCCGCTTAACGGCTGCACTTGCAGCACACTTGCGGCAAACCCCATGCATTGTCTATGGGGCTTGCGAGTAAGTGTGCGGCAGGTGCGGCAAGTGCAGTTCCGGCAGTTGCAGCTGCGAGAAAAACCTCTGCTGACCGCGTTTTTTTTCGCTGGCATCTGCACACCTTTCCGACCACGCCCTTACCAAAGCCCATGCACAATGTTGCATTTTTTGTGCGCTCGGGGACCTTGGAAAATCAGCAAGCTTCCCCAAGCGCACAAAAGAATGCATTGGCATCAATGGGTCCGCAGTGTTCTGCGCATGACAGTGCAGGAGAACACTGCGGACCCATTGAAATCTCTCCTGGTGGCGCCGGTGATGTCACAGGAGATCACTGATGGCCACCAGGAGATCACTGGAGCCTCTGATGATCTCTCCTCCCCACCGCCGGTAATTCCTAGCGGTGTCGGCGGGGAGAAACAGCTGATGTGACAGCTGTTTGAATCTTCCCGCGCCGACATCTCCTCTCGATGTCGGCGCGGGAGATTCAAACAGCTGTCAGATCAGCTGTTTAACCCCGCTGACATGTCCCGGAGCTTACTGGCGGCCGGGAGGAAGAGATCTTCGCCGCTGATCTCCGCCTCCAGCCCGCCCCCGGACACCCCGATTGGCAGCCCGGGCTCCATAGTGATGTGTCCGCAGATGGACATTCTCCCTGCGGACACATCATTGCAAAGAAAAATTACCCTGCTTTCACTGCGTTTGTGTCTGCATGCCATCAGCAAGATAAAGCTTGGGCGCCTCATAAAGTGTGCAAACGGTGTGTTGAGGACCTCCGAAATTGGTTCAAGGGTAAGAAAAAGCTTTCCGTTATGGAATTCCTATGGTATGGAGAGAGCAAAAGAACCATAGTGATGATTGTTACTTTTGTTCATGCGATGTGAAAGGGTATGAATTCAAAATGGAAGCATTCCATTTCATACCCCAATATTCACTCAGCAATTCGTTCCATCCCCCATGGCACAGATATACCAGTACCCAAGGCCCCTGCTCCTTGGAAGAGATAACTAGCTCGATGAAGGTGGAGTCATACCTGAACCAGATGATGAATCAAGTTTTGACTTTGAAGATAATACAAGACCAAAATTGTTTTCCCAGGAGGAGATGAATGATTTGGTAAGAGACTTGAATCTTCCCAAAGATGCCACTAGTTACTCGGCTCAAGGCTCAAAAGCAAAAATGTATTGTTGCCAGGAGTGTCTTTTTCATGGTTCAGACATCGTGAAGACGAGTTCGTTCCTTACTTTGCCCAGAAAGATGTTGGTTTATTGCATCGATGTCGAAGGTTTGATGGGCAATTCAAAATCCAAAAATGATTCAAAGCAATGCATCTTTTTATAAATTCTTCAAAAAGAAGTCTCAAAGCAGTTTTACTCACAACGGCAGTTTTTATGCTTCCATCCCTGTAGGTCATTCCGTAAACCTCAAGGAAACCTACGAGAACTTGGAATTGGTTCTTCGTAAACTTAAATATGAAGACCACGATTGGCAAGTGTGCGGGGATTTGAAAGTCATATGCATGCTGCTCGGGAACAAGCTGGCTATACCAAATACCCTTGCTTTCTGTGTCTATGGAACAGTCGAGACGACAAAATCACTGGACCAAGAAGAATTGGCAGCCGAGGGTGCTCACAGTTGGTGAACAAAATGTCCTCTGAGAAACTTTGGTTCCTCCCCATAAAGTTCTTCTACCACCTCTCCACATCAAATTGGGATTGATGAAGCAATTCGTAAAATCACTTCCAAAAGATGGAGAATGCTTCAAATACTTGGTCGCCAAGTTTCCAGGCCTCTGGGAGGCAAAATTGAAGGAAGGTGTGTTTCGTCGGACAGACATTAGAAGGCTTATAGCTGATCAAGATTTGATCAATACCATGACGCATCCTCAAAAAGAAGGGTGGATTGCATTTAAAGAGGTCGTAGAGAAATTTTTAGGCAATAACAAAGACCCTGACTACAAACAAATCGTCAGACGAATGTTGAAAGCATTTCAAGCTTTAGGTTGCTGATGGGTTTGAAAGTGCATTTCCTTCATTACCACCTTGACAACGTTCCTGAAAGTTTAGGAGCTGTGAGAGAAAAGCAAGGGAATGATTCCACCAGGACAATAAATAGATGGAAAGAAGATACCAGGGAAGATGTAGCATTACAATGATGGCAGACTACTGTTGGGCTCTTCAAAGAGAATTCTATATGCAACTCACAAGCGTAAATGTACCAAGAGAAGCCTCACAGGGAAGAAGAATCTAGTATGTGTGTAGTATGTAAGGCCTACATTATTTGTATAGTTAAAAAATAAATCAAAAATTATGATAGTTGCAGGAAAACATTTGTGAATAAAAAAATTTAATTTTATGATGTACTATTAATTCATTTTATTTTATGGAGTTTATATTGTCAGGGGCTCTGCCAATGTAACACAGCATCCTACCATCAGGGCCACCCATTCCAGCAAAATCTGCTTTCCAAGACTGCGTTTCTTCCTTTCTGAGCCTTACACTAAACCTCTAAAGTAGTTTTCCAAAGCAAAAAAGGACATCTCCAGTGGGTGCAGACAGGATCAGATGTGCTAAAACAGTAAACCTTGTTTTGACTATGCAGTCTTTATCATGATTAAATTTGTGATTAAGACTGCATAGTCGAAACGTGTGGGATTAATCTTCTCTTGCTGGGTCACTCCACTGTCTGCCACAAGATGTTTTAACTGGAAGAAAAATAAAGGTGTACTGGTTTTAGCACATCAGACCCTGTCTGCACTCGCTGGAGATTTCCTTTTTTGCTTTGGATTGCTGCACTTTGGGCGGCTCCATACAAGGAGTACTGTGGACCGTGCATGCCAGAAACAACGAGGGGTGAGCTGAATTCCTCTTTTGTATATCTAAAACAGTCTTCAACCACATATGGGGTATTGGCATACTCAGGAGAAATTATGAAACAAAATGACAAAATGGATTGTTCATTTTTCCTACTGTACTACACATTTTGAAAATTAAAAATCTTGGGGCCAAAGCAACATTATATTGTGAAAAAATGGGAAATTTTAATTTACTTAGCCTATGTTATACAATTTTGTGAGTCACTTTATGATTAAAAATGCTCACTACACCCCTAGATATGTTAGTTTCTAAAATGTGGTTAATTGTGGGATTTTCTGCTGATTTGATAGGTAGAAGCTTCTTCTAATGTGACATTGAGATTGCAGTGTATTCCAGCAAAAATGGCATTGCATAACTGAAATAGCGCTCTTTCCCTTCTAAACCTTTTTGTGTGCCCAATAAAGTAGTTCTACACCACATACCAAAGAAAACAAGCACCTTCCAGCAATGAAACAACATCCACACATGATGATTCCAGATTTATTCCAAACTTTATTAGCCCCTTTACACACTGAGACTTTCTAGCGATCCTACCAGCGATCCGACCTGGCCGGGATCGCTGGAAAGTCTCTCTGCAGTCGCTGGTGAGCTGTCAAACAGGCAGACTCACCAGCGACCAGCCAGCAGTGACATCGCTGGTAATCAAGGTAAACACCGGGTAACTAAGCAGCGCGCTGCTTACTTACCAATGTTTAGCCTGGTCACTAGCATCCTCCCGCTTACAGGCTGGGCTAAGAGGGAGGACCTGGTAACCAGGGTAAACACCAGGTAACTAAACAGCATGTGCTGCTTAGTTACCTGGTGTTTTCCCTGGTTACCACTGCCCAGCATCTAATGTGCAGCGCTGGGCATTGGCTGTGAGGTCGCTGGTCGTTGGTCTCCGCTGTCACACGCAGCGATGCATGCTGACCAGTGGGAGACAAAGGACCAAAAAACTGGTCCTGAACGATGTGCAACGATCAGCGACCTCACAGTAGGGGCCAGGTCGCTGATGTTTATCACACACTACAACATCGCTGGAGAGGTCGCTGTTACGTCACAAAACCTGTTTCAGCGACATCGCTAGCGATGTTGCAGTGTGTGAAGTACCCCTAATAGACTAGTCTGATACTGATGCATCCCCAGGCTATGGGGTACTTGGAAACCGGGCCGGCGCTGTCTCTCTGGGGTATCGCGGTAGTTTACAGTTTACAGTTCTTTAGTACACTTCAACACTTTTGCACTGCTCCGGGTTACTCAGACTGTGCAGCTCAGTGGCTCTTCTGCTTGCTCCCTCTAAGTCCGTTCAGGCCCTGTTAGTCTCTCCTTTAGTACTTCACCCACGGGTTCAGTCTGGTCGTCGCAGGCTTTTGGATGAATGTTTCCCTCTCAGTCAGGGTCACCATACCTAATATGATGACTGTGTTCTTAGACCGTGGTGGAAAGTAAGGCTGCAGGTCATAAAGCACCTGCCCCATGCCGGTGTGTCCTGTGATTAGGGTCCTAGAGTGCCCCCGGTCACCTCTACAGAGCCGGCTCTCTGGGTGTAGCGGCCAGGCCTCCAGTGTCCCAGGAATGGCTGTGGGATCACCACGCTCCCTCTGTTAGTCACTGTTACAGCTCAAGGTTGCTCCGGTCAGCTAAGATGTGTGTGGCTGCCGGACCCTTGTCCTCCAACCTTCCTTCAGCTGTAGGGGTCTCTGCTTGCGGCTGTAGTCTCCCTCGCCTCCGGCTATGGAGCGAGATTTCTCTCCTTGGGTCTGTGCCACTCAGGATTCTGCATCCTGCAGGGAATCACTCCCCCTGGCTATCTAACTGCCTCTAACTTTGTGTTCTCAAGTTTTATTACAGTTCCTCCACCCACTTTGTCAGTGCTACTCTACGCTCCACCCTCACTACTCTTAACACCTGCCACCCCTTGCCCAACCTAGAGTCCTAGGCGTAGGGTCAGTGTGCATCTGTGTGGGTGTTTTGTCAACCGTATTGCCTTACCTGGCTGCACTTTCCTTTGTGGCCACCTGGTCACAGGGGCACCACATTCCCCGAAGCTAAAGCTCAGCACGTCCTCGTGCTGAGTAGTACCACAGTAAGCCTAATTTTTTTTTTTTATGCATAACAATAACATTTTTAACACTTCTTCCCTTCCGGGAGGCACGATCTTGAACGTTACTGAACAAAAACCACATCTATAAAAGTAGAAAAGGGAGTCCAGTTCTCAAAATTCAAAGCGCTTACGTTCAAAGTTCAAAGTTTCAAATGCTCAAAGTTTTGCATTATTCTTAAAACTGCAAAGTACTACATTTTCCTTTAACTTGAAAGTGCTTACTCTTTATAAGATTCGTATTATAAAAGCTGTACTATAAAACCAATAGAGAGCAATCAGGGTACTCTTAATTATTTACATATAAAGACCCCACCATATATTGTCCATAGCATCAAAGTTTTCAAAAACATTATCAAGCAAAAAGGGGAAGGCTACACATTCATTCAGGAAAAAGAATGGGGACACCAAGGAAAACATCACATTCTCATTTACAAGTTCTGTTGCCCGGGTTCAGTTACTCCTTCTTCTCCTTCTTTGGCACTTTCCATGGCAAGATCTGGTGGTTACAGGAAATGTGAAGAGTTGGGGCGCAATGCTCCAACCATCCATCCAGGCTTGTCTGTGTCCCCTGGCTTGAAATCTGCATCCTTGCTGGGATTGCTGCTGCCTCTGCGGGTCGTTGCTGTGGGACTGCTATAGGTGGTTCTGGGGCTGTTACAGGACCCGGGTTCTCATCTGGTGCTTCGGCCATTGCAGCCTCTTTTAAGGCAAGTCTCTTGGCCCTCATAGCATAGGTACCTCAGTCTCCAGGGATTAGGATAAAGGAGACCCATTCGTCTACTCTCAGGTCTCTGTCCAGGTGACCTTCTGGCAGGTGAGAGTTGACATCTCGTCGGTTCACAAAGGTGTCTGAGCGGGAGCCAGGCTCGCAGAAAAAGCCATACCCTTCTTTTGGTTTAAATTTAACAACTTGTTCTTCGCGGAATCGATTAAAGGATGTAGCTGAACTGGCGCACACTACTGACTTGGCTGCCATGGTCCTCTCTATTTTGGCCTGCATCTCCACTCTCCGGGCAGCATCTTCCACCTCCCACTGGGCCACACATCTCTTCAAAAACTCCTCTCTGGTGATTATTTCAACTTGGCCCCCTTCACTGGCCTCTGTTGCGCTGGGGAAGCCCATCTGATCCGCTTTCCTATTCTGCCACCAGCAGCGCATGATTTCCCCCCTCATCTCTTGGGTTGGCGGCGCTGGAATCATCGGTTCTGGCAGGCCCGGGCAACTCTCCTCCAAGGCCCTCAATAAGTCACTCATCTGCATTGGCCCTGCACATGCTTCTGCAGGCTGGGATCCTGCTCCGTGGCCACCCGTCCGGGTGCCACTTTCTTGTCGGGGAACTTTCTCATCTTCCCTACCGGGTTCCTCCACCACCTCTTCCTGTTGTGGGCCCTTAGGGAGCAATCTTAAGATTCCTCGTCGAGTGTCCATAGCTGGGTACTGCAGCACTTCCGTCCGGATGTCTACATACAATACTGGCCACCGCTCACCACGTTGTGCACTCTCTCTTCCCTTTCCTGGGGCGTCACCAATTCTTGCCATGCTGTCAGCCGACTCGCCCCCAGGTGGGGCTACATCAAGTTGATTGGCATTGTGCTCCCCCGGAGCAAAGGATGGCAGGGGCGGGATCTTGTTTTCCCGTTCCTGCCTGGCTTGGCCCACGACAAGGGGCACTGGCACACTCCGCGCCAAGCAGTTTGCATCAGTCTATTTGGGCCGCCATTATGGGGATTCTCTTTACATAGTCCAAACACAAGTTCAATAAAGTCTCTTAGGCGCACAGTACCCAGGTTTAACAGGCACGGTATCCTGTTTGTGACGTCAAAAAGCTGATGCACCCCCAGGCTATGGGGTACTCGGGAACCGGGCCAGTGCTGTCTCTCTGGGGTATCACGGTAGTCGTGACCCGGTGCCGTGGCCTGGGATCTGTCCAAAAGGGGTATTTACAAGGAATTTGTCGTGACACCACCCGGGTTAGTAGAACCACTGCTGCCGTATTCCTGCTGGGGATGGGACTTGGGGCAGTATGGATGGCAAGCCCTCCTCGGGTAGGGCTGAGGGTCCCAGGGCAGGTGTAGTAGTGTGGAAGGGCCTTGGAAGGGATCGTACTGGGTGTAGTGCACTTACTTAAAAGCTGCAGCTCTCCATGGTGCTGGTTGTCCTGGTATGCAGCGCTAGAAAGGAATAGTCTTAGGCAGGGATGAGCTAACTGGGTACTTTACTTAGTCTTTCAACAGCAGTTACACAGTTTACAGTTTTTTAGTCACTTCAACACTTTTGCACTGCTTCGGGTTACTCAGACTGTGCAGCTCAGGTGGCTCCTCCACGTTGCACCCTCTAAGTCCTTCAGGCCCTGTTAGTCTCTCCTTTAGTACCTCACCCACAGGTTCAGTCTGGTCATCTCTGGCTTTTGGATGAATGTTAGCCTCTCAGTCAGGGTCACCAGTCCTATTATGATGACTGCATTCTTAGACCGTGGTGGAAAGTAAGGCTGCAGGTCATAAAGCACCTGCCCCATGCCGGTGTGTCCTGTGATTAGGGTCCTAGAGTGCCCCCTGTCACCTCTACAGAGCCCGCTTTCTGGCTGTAGCGGCCAAGCCTCCAGTGCCCCGGGTATGGCTGTGAGATCACCAGGCTCCCTCTGTCGGTCACTGTTTCAGCTCGGGTTCCTCCGGTCAGCTAAGATGTGTGCGGCTGCCGGGCCCTTGTCCTCCCACCTTCCTTTAGCTCTGGGGGTCTCTGCTTGTGGCTGTAGTCTCCCTCGCCTCCGGCTATGGAGCGATATTTCTCTCCTTGGGTTGTGCCATCAGGATTCTGCATCCTCCAGGGAACCACTCCCCCTGGGAATCTAACTGCCTCTAACTTTGTGTTCCCGGGTTTTATTTTGGTTCCTCCACCCACTTTGTCAGTGCTACTCTACGCTCCACCCTCACTACTCTTAACACCTGCCACCCCTTCCCCAACCTAGAATCCTAGGCATGGGGTTGTGTGTGCATCTGTGAGGGTGTTTTTCACCTTGTTGCCTTACCTGGCTGCTACTTCCCTTTGTGGCCACCTGGTAGTAGGAGCACACAAGACTCCCTGTGTTGGGCAGATTTTATCATGTGACCACATTTTGTGGAATGTTTTTCTATTGAAGTTTTGAATAAATCTGCATTTCTAAAATCTCCTCTGTGGATGTCATTCCTTCGTTGCAAGGTGCTTGTCTTCTTTGCCTAAGTTGGATCCTGCACAGTGCAAGGCATGCTTCCGTGCAGAAGGAAGCATCAAGGAGGTGAACAGATGGGTGAGCTGATCTACTGTGTTTTTTATATTTTACCAAATATGGTTTATCGGTCTACTCAGGAGAAATTGCACAAAATTGTATTGTTCACTTTCTCTTGGTAACCTTGTGACAAAAGCAATATGTTATTGTGAAAAGTGTATTGTTGTATTTTCACTGCTCAACGTTAAATTTTTTTATGAGACACCTGTGGTTTCAAAGTGCTCACCACACTATTGATGAACAAGCACTAAAATGTTTGAGTCCACGGTACTCAAATCAAGCAGGTCAGACACTCAAACGTGCTCAATTCAAGTAACGAGAATAATGGAAACCAATGGGAAACTCTAGCATTTTTCCGAAAGACCCTACCAGGAGGGCAGGGTGGCGGCAGGAAAATCGCTAAAATGGTTGGAAATACCACTCAGATGGAAGGGGAGCAGCATAGGGAACACGCTTGGATGTTATTTCATATGTCCTGCTGGAAACAATGTTGTCAGAGTATTACACCACTTCTATGGACTTACTATAAAACATACAAAAAACAAAGATGAAATATATTTTACAGTAAAAAAACATTAGGAAACATTCTTTACTGTACAATGACTTGTGTATAAGGCAAGATTAAAAAGAGAATAAAAAATAGCCTCCATCATATATTAAGGGAGCTTCATTCGTGAGCTCCCTACCCTTCCTTCCCACCCTCACACACACACACAGAGCTCCTCTGCCTAGGACATTAATTTACATCCTAATACAGGAAGGCGTTAAGTTATGAATACTCCTTCAATGCTGCAGTATCTATACTCTTCTGCGCTTTGCAAATGTGTATGACTATAACTATTTTAAAGTTCCAAAATATGTTTTCTAAATGTAATATTAAACAGAAATAAGTCATTTTATTTGTGTTCCACATAGATTTGTGTGCCAAAAACCAGTGAAGGTTCAATAGTATCTATCTACATTTAAAGGGGTTTTCTAGTTTTAGAAATCCACAGTTATTTAACTGCAGTGTACCTGTTTTGTTTTTTTTAAATGGACTTTACTCACCCTCTGAGGCCCAAAGCAGAGACTCCGCTGCTGATACCAGTGTCCATCATTGTCTGCAACGCTGATGTCACGTCTACAGTGCTGTAGTGAACAAATCGCATCATCAACTCAGGCAGAACTGTTGAGCTCAGTTGTTGGCTTCATCTTGGTCCTCATATTGTCAGGACTGCAGAAGACATCAAACACCAGTAGTGGCAGTGGAGACTCAGTGGAGAACCCAGAGAGAGCAAGTAAAGCATAGTTAGTTTTTTAAAACAAAATGCAGGCGGGCAACAGGGCTTTTCAAAAACAGGAAAACCCCATTAGAAAATACCAAATTTATATATACTTCACTTTCATAAATAATATATTGCTCTTTATTCCACAGTTTATGTGACAGGCCTTTAATTAGACTTTTAGCTGGCAGTCCTTGTTATGAGTGTATATAAATTATCATGTTTTTACTGTGTACTTATGTTTTCATCTGTCAACAGCTAGCCAGTGTCAAGCTTACCAGGTCTTGCAAGCTGATGCTAAATCAGTACTGAACAAACTTGTCCACCTTGAAGTGTTCACATGCATGGAGTGGAACTTCAGTTCAGTCCCCTTTGATCAAACGCGTTTTTTACTACGGAAACAAGAGAAAGTAATCAGTGATGGCTACAAATTAGGTATGTTCTGTACAAGTCGTAATAAAGTTGTTGATGCACTTCTGGTAACAGTATATCAGATTTGTAGGTCTACTAGAAATGAAACTCCAAAAATTCAAAAAGTAACTATTATTTTATTTTTTTCTTCTTCATAAATCAATTGTACAAATGAGGATAAGAAACATTGTAATACATCTTATGTGAGAAATCCTTATAGTTCTTCTGGACTGATAATTCACTTTGATGTCAACAAGAATAGGGCACAGAGGTACAGCTCTTGTATGCGGCTGCAAACCATTCACACTTGGGGCAAATGAGCATTTGAGTTTGCATTAACAATAAATAATTGCTTTGATAATCATATGCTCATTCTCCCCTGCTTTTGGGCATGTTCTTCGGCCACATTATGGTACCTTTTTCTTTTCAACGTTCTTTGTATTGGCATAAAACAGTATAGCAATTACAGGCAATTCCAGAAGATAAAAAGAATAGCAAGGCAAATAACATCTTAGGGCCCTTTCACATCAGCGTTTTTTTTCAAATCGCGGCAGATGCGTTGAAAAAACCGCATCTGCCGCGATTACCGCATACCGGCTGCACTTGCGGCGCGGTTGCGGTTTTTGCCATGCAAAGTATAGGCGGACTTGCGGCAGGTGCGGCAAGTGCGGTTTTGCACTTGCGGCAGGTGCGGCCGCGAAAAAAAACGCGGTCAAGTGCAAGTGCAGCCGGTAATGCGGTAATCGCGGCAGATGCGGTTTTTTCACCGCATCTGCCGCGATTTGAAAAAACGCTGATGTGAAAGGGCCCTTAGAAGGATAATGGGTAAGGTGAGGAGCCTGGGTAAAGAGTGGCGGGCATCTCAGTCTGTATTTGTGTTGAGAAGTAATGGAAGTCATCCTCTGTGATTCGTAAATTGGGTTGATATACAACCGAAGAGGCTATGTTTGAGGGGCAATATCCGTTCACTATCTCAAGAAGAGCCAAGAAGCCAAACTTCTTCTGCCCAAAAGTCCCGCAGAAGAATATGACAAAATTTGCTGCTATGCCTTAGGTTTGAAAGCAGGAGTAGTAGTAGTATTAGATTATTAGATTAGGAAGAAGATAGGCTAATAGAAAGTAGAAGGGTAAGAAGAGAGCTAGGGGGCAAGGGGGACAGGAGAGAGCTGGAGATATAAGGAGTGTGTAGGAGATGATGAGGGGAGAAGGGAGTGGGGGGAAGGAACACCTTGGGAGGAATTCATGTGAATAAGTTAAGACGTGATTTGTGTGTGAATTGTGGTTCTGAAGCAGGTCCAGGATAACCAGAGTTCCTGGAATGTTTTTAGACTGTGATTGACTGATGCAGCCAATTCTGCTGTATGATAAAGTAGATTGATTTTGCAATACAACTGGGGTCTATTGGGTATTGTAGTGGAGCGCCAGTATGCAAGGATCAGAGATTTCCCAGCCGCAATTACTTTATATTGCTTGCCAGGCAACTGGCCTTCCTGTTCTCAGACCAGAGCGGCATTACCTTCTAGCGTAAAAGAGGCGCGTTTGCCCAGAACCGCGGAAATCGTCTCCGCTATCATTTCCAAAAGGGTTGTATGGCTGGACAGGTCCACCATAGGTGAAGATAACTGCCCTTACCCTCTGCACATCTCCTGCACTTATCAAGTGAGAGTTGGTGCCATCTATGGATTTGTTCGGGAATGGTATACCACCTCATGATTAGTTTAAAGGAGTTCTCTTGAACATGCATTGGGATGGCCCATGAGACCTCTTGTATATATGTTTTATTTGTTCATCCATGAGCGAGATATTTAAATCTTTCTCCCACTGCGTTAGATAGGCTTGTTTCTGTATGGTATCAGCTTTGACTAGCATTTGGCATATTACTAAAAATGTTTTGTTTGGTGGGAGTGTAGTGGCGCAAAGAGCTTCATAGTGTGTGAGGCATCTATCTAGGTCATTGTGCATATAGTGTTGGCGTAGTCGTTTTATTAACATCCCGTAATGTAATAACGACAATCCAAATAGACCCACAAGCTTGCGCATTTCTTGTAGCGAGAGGAGGGCACCCTCTGAAAAGAGTTGGTCAATCATTATCTTCGCTGACTGTGGGGCAACAAAGTCTATAATATCAGGAAGTCTGGATAGTGCGGAAAGGTGGGGGGCTAGTATTCTGGATGGCTTTTTCCAAATGTTAATCACAGTTTGAGTGAGGAAATTTGGATAGTGTGGAGGAGATCGGGCGGTGTCGGGTCGTAGAAGTAGGGAGCATAAGGGTGTAGGGGACATAGATTGCTCTATTCTGACCCATTGTTTTTCCTCCAAGGCTCTAATCCAATGCACGGTTCTAGTTAGCTGTGTGGCCTGGTAATATTTGGCTGTCAGGGGCACTTGTTCCTCCATGCTTTTTAGGAAGAGTGTGAGTTTTGGAGTTGATATGTGGTCTACTTTTGTGCCAGATATATTTAAAAAAGAGGTTGGATTTTTGCGAGGAGGGAGGATGGGATCGGGGTGGTCAGCATATTAAATACCATAGATAGAGGAATTTAAGTAGGACTAAAATTTTCAGTAAATTTTTCCTCCCCATCCAAGAGATGAATGGGTCTTTCCAGGAATGGATGCAGGCATTTGTAGATTCCTACGGGGGTTTAATGCTTAAAGTGTATGAGGCACAAAGGGGTACGTAGTTTTAAATTTGTCCACAGCCTTCCCCGGGAGTTTCAGGCCCAGTTCCTCGGATTTATTTGCGTTAATTTTAAAATTAGATAGGCTGCCGCATCTGTCTAATATTTCAAGCAAGGCAGGGATGCCTCTAGTGGGGCGTGTCAGCATGACCAGGGGATCATCCGCAAAGGCAATGGTTTTATAATGCTCTTCACCTAGATGTATGTGTGGTGCCCTGCTTACACAGGTTTCCACAGTGAGTACACAGATACAAAGAACACCTTCCACCCCAGCACAGTAGGGGGAGCTCAACTTGCTGTCTTTAGGCAAGATCCCCTATAAATACTGGTGCTGGGGGCGGAGTTAGAGTGTGCAGACGCTGCAAGAGCTGTGAAGACGTACTGGTGATCGGTGCTGCATTAGGCCCGAGCCCGTGACCCTGAACAGCGTCTGAGTAGTCCTACAAGGCCCAAGAGTGGGGTCGGAAGGCAAGGAGAAAAGAAAGGAAAGAGTGGGAACGGAGGAGCCAGCATTAGGTTCACCCAAACAGCAGACCGGACACCGGTGTCCGAGTCTACTGGAGAGCACCCAGCCCAGTAGGGAACACTGGTCTGCTGTGGAGACTTTAGTCTCACGGGTACCTGCGCAGTCACAGACAAGGGAGCCAGGCACCATGGAGAGAGGAACAACGGTAGTCTATAGAGGGTATCCCGGCGACAGCACAGGTGGCAAGAGAGCAGAGGAGGCCAGCCAAGTTTCACACTGGGCAGGGGCTTCACACACACAGGGAAAGAGACAAGGAGGCCTAAAACCCACTCACTGTGCAGACCCAAAAGTGCATCCTGAACACCCGGCAGTGCCCTGGACGTTACCTGCAACTACACCAGTAAAGGTAAAGAAACAAACCAGCGGTGTCTGTGTCGGTTACTTACCCGCACCCCTGCCATTCACAGAGACTGTCCCGTTATCCACCAGCCCAGCCAAATCCCTGCTCCATCCCTCATTATCATCACCAAATACCCCAGAGATCCAGCTCCACCTGTGGGGATCTTCAACACCTAGCTTCTCATCGATCATCCATGGAGGCCCCACGCAGCGCTGGTGCAATCACCAGATACCACAGGTGGCGTCATGATAAACTTATAAACTTTTATTCCCCTTCCAATTTCCCCTTTTTAGTTGACCACCAGGGCCACGGGTCTGGGCAGGCCACCAGTGACATCCCTACCGCAGCAGAGGACCCAGATACCCGAGTCCCCATACCCTGGGCTAGTCCTTTGATCTCCGTGTCTCACGGTATAGCCTGTATGAGAGGCTCCATTGCTAATACAAATAGAAGGGTTGACAGTGGGCAGACTTGCCTCGTACTGTTATATCTGGAATGAATTTATAAGAGATTTGTGGCGCCCCTCTGGCAGGACGCCACAAGTAGGTACTGCATCCCAAACAGAAGGTATAGTGCCTCCATAGTCACAGGTAGAGGGGGATGCTACAGAGTCTGTATCCAAAAACACAAAATCCCAATCACAGCCACCCTAGCACCAGGGACTGTATATTCAGTTGGTCCCAGGGGGGTGGAGCTTAGCAGATGTGGGAGACGTGATGTAGGTGACAGTTGACAGCAGTCAGTCAGACGGTGTGAGGAGAGCAGAACGGACAGACGCAGCTCAACCTGCAGCTCTGACAGAAGGGTATCTCAAAATTAAAGAGGTAACCCAGACAAGAAAGGGGCACTTCAGGACTGGTCGGAGCGGTCTGGAGTTCTCAGGTCATCCCGGTACTCCGGAACCGAGGAGGTTTGTTAAGGTGTATCCCAAACTGCTCACCAGCAGGCTGTGGGCCTTACCAACAAGGTGCCACACCACCGATCAAAGTAGTCCACCCTATGTCCCAAAGCTGGGTTCAAGACGCTGACAAGTAAGAGAGACTTTAAGAAACAGACCCGGGGACCAGAAACCAGACTCTAGAGTGGGAGTGTGGAGAGCTAACAGAGCCATAAAGAAATGGACCTAGAAAAGCATTTGAGAGGCACCTCTGACAGACTCTGTGGCGAACCCCAAAGCCTGTGGCAACAAATTCCCTGGTAAACTGGACTGTACCGTGTACCTATTGATCCATCTGGTACCAGTAAAGAACTGTTTGAGCTTATCTGGCTTCTGAATCAGTTATTTATTGTCTGAAGGGCCTGAAGGGCCTCTACAGCACCACAGAGCCAAGGACTACTACTCCCCTCATCCACCCCGCTGCCCTGAGGTAAAGATCCGTCTGTAGGGAGCTGTACTACCCAAAACTGCATTAACATCACCTCAGCGGCCGGCTGCAGTGCTGGTAACTACATTACCAGGTACCACAGGTGGCGTCACGTATAATAATCCCCCATCCCAAATAATTTTCCCCTCAGCCATTGAGTGTCCAGGGCACTGAAGTAGCAACCTGTTCCGGTATCAGATTCCCCCCTAACCTGTCGACCGACTCATTTCCATTGAGCCTGATCTTAGCCGAAGGGGCCGCATATATCCCCATGAGGCCTCAACAATCATAGGGGGGAAAACAAAGCTTGTCATTGTCTCCCTAAGGAATGTCCAGTTCACCATGTCGAAAGCTTTTTCAGCATCCATCCCCAAAAGCATTAGTGGCATTTTGCGGGTTTTAGTATATTGCATTAAATGTAATATCTTATGCACATTATCCTTTCCTACCCTCCCCCTGACAAAACCCGTTTGGTTATTGGATATGATTGTAGGTAGTAGGTCCGCGATTCTGTTGGCCAGCATTCTCGCATATAATTTTAAGTCCAAGACACCAACAGTGCCGACTGGAGCTCCCCAAGGAAGAATGGTTTAATTAAGTGCTTTTTTGGGGGTTCAGTCAATGTAGAGAACTGCAGTGTATCCAGGAATTTTTTAGTAGCTTGTCATCTCTGTGTTCTCTCTTAATCTGACACATTTGGGTGTATATGGTATAAGTCTTTATAATATTGTAAAAATGTTGCTTCTATTTGGGAGTAGTTCTACGTTTTTATTCCTGATTTTGTGGTAATTGTGTGAACAAACGTGCGGGCCTATGTTTTTCGGATCAGGGACATTGTTAATTTGGATGCTTTGATACCGTGGACAAAAATGTAATTAATAAATCTTTATTATAATAATATAATAAATCTTTATATAGCACCAACATATTCCGCAGTGCTTTACAATACAGTGGTTTGTTTACGAGCGCTCATAGGTAACAATAAAAAATGTACAATACAGTAAGTAATTAAAGTAGAGAGTCAATGTAAAAAATCCATCACACTAAACAGAGAATCAATGTAAAAGTGCAATACTTAAAGCAGAGAAACAGTATAAAAAATAAAGCAGAGAAACAATGTAAAAAAATACAGTACAGTAATTAGATTGAATACAATAAGCATAGAATCAATGTAAAAAATACAATACAATAATTAAGCAAAAATAAAGGTAACCCTGCTCAAAAGAGCTTACAATCTGCAACGGGATTGGGGTAACACAAAGTACAGGGGCTTATTACAGAGATTGTCCAGGCATCTTGAGGAAGAGGGGGATAGAAATAAACTTACATGAATGGTTACCAGCCAATCTGTGTAGAGCTTTTGGGTTTGGTGGAGTTTGAAGAAGAGATTATGTCCAGAGAGATGGTACTTTATATAGCCCATTCACTTAGGACTTCTATCAGGGAACATGATAGGCCTTAAAAAGATGTGTTTTTAGGGAGCATCTGAAGCTATGCAAGTTGTGGAGAGTCCTGATTTCTTAGGGTAGAATTGGTGCAGCTCGGGGGAAGTCTTGGAGCCAGGACTGGGAGGATCGGATTAGTGCAGATTTTAGTCGAAGGTCATTTGTAGAAGGTAGAGAACGGGTGGGGTGATAGACAGAGATGAGGGAGGAGATGTAGGGAGGTGTTGCACCGTGAAGAGCTTTGTGGGTGAAAACAAGCAATTGGATCCTGTAGTGTACGGGCAGCCAGTGCAGTGACTGGCACAGAGTAGAGGCATCTGAGTAACAATTGGCCAGATGGGTGATCCTGGCTGCTGCATTATGGATTAACTGGAGAGGGGAAAGTTTAGAGAGGGGGAGGCCAATTAATAGAGAATTGCAGTAGACAAGGCGGGAAAGGATTAGGGCCACGGTGAGGGTTTTTGTTGTTTCCATGGTGAGAAAGGGGCAGACTCTAGAGATATTCCTCAGGTGCAAGCAACAAGAGTGGACGAGAGATTATGTATAGGATCTGAAGGAGAGATCGGTATCAAACACAACACTCAGACTGCAAGCCTGCTGCCTAGGCGTTATCGTGGTGCTGCACACTGAGAGAGAGATGTCAGATTTAGGGAGGTTAGCGGAGGGCAGGAGCAGAAGTAGTTCAGTTTTAGAAAGGTAGAGTTTCAAATAGAGAGCAGACATGATGTTGCAAACTGCAGCTAGACAGTCATTGGTATTCTTTAATACCGTAGGGGTAAGGTCAGGGGCTGAAGTGTATAATTGTTTGTCATCTACATAAAAATGGTACTGGAAGCCAAATCTGCCGATGGTGTGTCCAATTGGGGCCGTGTAGAGAGAGAAGAGAAGAGGGCCAAGGATTGAGCCTAGAGGGACCCCAATAATGAGAGGAAGAGGAGAGGAAGTGGAGCCATCAAACATTACCCTGAAAGAGCGGTCAGAAAGATAGGAAGAGAACCAGGAGAGAGCCATGTCTTTTATGCCGATGGAGTGCAGCATAGAGAGTAGGAGATGGTGGTCAACAATGTCAAAAGCTACAAAGAGGTCAAGAAAAATAAGCAGAGGATGGTCACCATTATGTTTTGCCGTCAGAAGGTAGCGGGTGAGGCGGGTATAGACCAGGCACTCCAAGAGTTTACAAATGAAGTGGAGATTGGAGATTGGTCTGTAGTTATTTGTGCAGGTAGGGTCATGAGAAGTTTTCTTTAATAATGGAGTAATGATAGAATGTTTGAAGGAGGAGTGAAAGATGCCAGATGAGAGGGAGAGATTGATGATTTTGGTTAGGTGAGTAATGATGACCGGAGAAAGAGACTGGAGTAGGTGTGAGGGAATGGGGTCAGTGGTGCATGTTGTGGAACGAGAGGAAGAGAGGAGCCTGAAGACTTCTTCTTCTGTGACAGGGTCAAATATGGAGAGTGAGCCGGCAGAAATTTGAGAAAGAGTGGGAGTAGCAGCGCTTGGAGGCTGGGAGCTGATTTCCTTTCAGATGTTGTCTATTTTCTCCATAAAGTAAGCAGCCAGATCATCAGCACTGAGGTCAGTGATAGGGGCCTTTAGGACTGAGAAGAGATTGAAAGGTGTCAAAGAGTTTTTTTGGATTCTTGGATAGTGAGGAGACCAGGGTGGTAAAGTACGTCTGTTTGGCAAAGTGAAGGGCAGAGTTGTAGGTTTTTAGCATAAATTTATAATGGATAAAGTTGTCTGGTGAGTGAGTTTTCCTCCATAAGTGTTCAGCACTCCTAGAGCATCGCAGGAGGAATCGAGTTTGCGATGAGAGTCAAGGCTGTTTTATTCTATGTATGCTCTTCTGAGAGCATCATTGTGGTGATTCACTGCCAGACCAGACAGGAGAAGGAGTAGATTGGGGTTGGTGATGAGTTGATGAGTGTAGAGCGTCTGTGAATGTATGAGGGTTAATAGCCTGTAGATTTCTGGATGTGTGATAGGTAGGGGTGTGTTGTGGTGGGCGAGGGTTTGTGAGCGTGAAGGAGAGAATGTTATGGTCAGAGAGTGGAAAAGGTGAATTATCTATGGAGGAGGTTGAGCAGAGCCAGACAATGACCAGGTCAAGGGTGTTACCGTCTTTGAGTGTCTCCGAGGTTGAGAGCTGTGAGACGCCAAGAGACGTGGTTAGAGATAGAAGCTGGGATGTAGATGGGGAGATGGGGCTATATATAGGAATGTTAAAGTCTCCCATAATGAGGGTTGGTAATTTTGAGGACATGAAGTGCGGCAGCCACGCAGAAAAATGATCGAGGAAGTGGGTGGATGAACCTGGGGGGGGGCATACAACCGCTACCCTGAAGGGGAGGGAATGGAATAGCCTAATGGTGTGGACCTCAAAAGAGAGGTATGATAGTGAATGGGCTGGGGGAATGACCTGGAAAGTACATTGTGGGGACAGGAGGAGGCTGACTTCACCATCATGTCTGTTCTCAGGTCTCAGGGAATGGGAGAAATGTATACCACCATAAGAAGTAGCAGCAAGGGAAGCAGTGTCTGAATCCTGGATCCAGGTTTCAGTGAGGGCCAGAAGGTTAAGAGAGTAAGAAAGTAATTGTGAATGAAGGGAAGCTTGTGGCATACAGACCGTGGATTCCAGAGAGCACAGTTAAAAGAGGGAGATGAAGGTGTGCACGTAATCGTAATAAGGTTAGCAGTATACCTTGCTTGATTGCAAATTAAGCAGGTCTTTTAGCTGTTGCCTTTTAGCAAACAGGTCAATTAATGTTTGTTGTTCTAGCATTTTCTTGTGGAGGGATTCCAGGCCTGTTATTTCTGTGTATAGGGGGTTAATTTTCAGATTTTTCTGCTTGTTTAAGTATGAGGTGATAGAAATAAACTCTCCTCGGATTACTGCTTTATGCGCTACCCAGAGCACCAGACTTGATATTCCCACTGTATTGTTTAGGTCAAAATATGACAACAGGGCTTTGAGTAACCGTGACTTATTTGCAGGAGAGACGAGTATTGATTCATTGAGTTGCAATGTCCTGCAATGTGAGAACAGTTTGGCCAGGGTTAAAGTAACTGCAACCATTGAGTGGTCTGAAAACAGGGAGGGAGATATCTCTGTTTGTTTAACATTTGGGAGTGTTGCCCTGGGAGCGAATGTATATTCTAATTGATGATACAAGTTATGGGGTTTCCAGTAGTATGTGTAATTGGGGGTTATTGTATCGCCAGAGGTCAACTAGGTTTAATGAATGAAATGCTGTTTTTATTGTGGCCAGGTCTCTACAAGAGATCGTGCTTCTTGCTGTGGTAGTATCAATGAAGGGTTCTAAGGTCACCTCCCCAAATGAGTATGCCCTCTCTGAAGTCTCTTATTTTTCTTAGAACTGAGAGTAACTATTTAAGTTGTCGTGAGTTCGGTGCATAAACACTACAAATGGTAACCACACTGCCTGCCATTAAGCTTTGACAATTAAGAATCGGCCTTCAGGGTCCACTTGAGTATCTTTTAGTAGAAAAGGGATCTCCCTAGCTATAGCTATGGAAACTCCCTTAGACTTTAGGTGAGGCAAGGCAGCATGTAATCACTTATTATAGAAAGATTTTTCAAAGGAAGATAGTTTGTCAAAAGTGGAATGAGTCTCTTGGAGGAGAGCTATGCCAGCTTCTATTTTTTTGAGGTGTGAAAGGGTCTGATATCTGGGGGCAGGGGAGTTGAACCCATTTGTGTTTAGCATAACAATTTTAAATACTTTTTGCTTGTTAGCCATATGGGTGTGACCAGTGGCGGATTATAATGAGGTCAAATGGGGCTACCGCCCCGGGCCCAGGTCCCCAGGAGGGCCCAAACTCCAAAAAGTAAGTAGCCCCCAATGCCCCTATTATAATCTGCAGCAGTGGCAGCATTGCGGTGTCAGCGCTGATTTAAAAGATGCTCGGGGCAAGGGGCCGCCCTCTTAATGATGTGCGGCGCCGCAGCCAGTAGGGCAGAGTGCGGGTGCATGCATCTGTTGGAGGACGGAGCCACCATCCACGCGTACCTGTCTGCCAGAGAGGAGATGCTTGCTCTGAGTCTGAGTCTGAGTCTGCTGTGAGGCGGGAGCTCAGCCTGCACTCACAGACCCTTTGGAGATGGAAGAGAAGGTGCCCAGGCTGCCTCAGCCTGATCTATTGTATATTTGTGCTACTACTGCTCCTGTGCCTGCACTTCACATCAGTGCATGGGCAGCAGCAGGAAGCTCCATATGTAATGTGATCTAACAGTCACAACGGGGTCAGTGTATAAAAAGACTACATGCAGTGCAAGAGCCTAGGAGGACTGTCCAAAACTACATGGGGCAAGTGCAGGTACTGGACACTGTGCCCCTCTGCCCCTCCATCTTGATGTTTTGCTTGTATCATCATGTATGTAATGGATATATAAATGCATGATGTGAGCAAAATATCCAGATGCACTTGAAATGATGCATAATTTTGAATGCACTTCACCCTCCATCTTGGATACGGTTGCATGATGCATCATTTCACATGCCCCAGGCCCCAGCAGCACACTGTATGTTTGCTCCATCTGGATATTTTGCTCACATCATGCATTTATATATCCAATGGCGTAACTAGACTCCAAAGGGCCCCAGTGCGATATCTGGACCTGGGCCCCCCCAGTGTTACGTATGTCTGTATATGTATGTAGGTGGGTACAGAGATAAGTTGTATAGTATACATTATACATGTAGACATGTGTACATATATGAGCTGTATGGTACATGTGTGTTCTTGTTGTGCATGTATATAACGGTATGTGTATGTATTGTGTGCTCCACATACACTGCCTATGGAGCATTGGACTCTGTGTGGACTCTCAGGCTGAGTAGAACAAAGACTGTGGTGGGTCCAGTATTTAAGTTTTGTTCACACAGGGTGTTTTTGCAGCATTTTAATTTGCATGGTTTTTCATTATTTCTTTCATTTGCTTTTATTTTTTTTTTACTTACCGTAAATGGAACACAGCTAATCTGTTTCAGGTATATGATGAGCCATCACATGACGCATCACATGACCCGTCACATGACCCATCACATGACCCGTCACATGACCGGGGGGCCCACAGAGTCTGAACAGCCCCGGGCCCTGGCTACCCTTAATCCACCCCTAGGTGTGACGATCTGGTTATTTCTTCGGTTGGGTTGAATACATCCTAAGTTGGTGGAGGGTGTGCAGAGGAAGAGGAAAGGGTACCAAATTGAAGAGACGGTTCATAAGGAAAGATTCTGAAGGGAGAGAAGAAAGTGTTAATAAAAAATCATTCAGAGTTCCATCTGAGAGAGTATCACTGAAATTGAGAAGTCTTAAGTTGGGTTAGCATCTGCCAGCTCATAAAGGAGTATAATGCAACATGTTAAGATAAAAAGAACAATTAAGAGAGAGTAATACATTAAGCTAACTCTATGACATTGAACAAAACTATCATATCCATGAGAGATAGCAGCTCCTAAGTGGACCTGTTAGACAATTGCTGTTATAAAGTCAGGAGCTATAATGGTTAGACCAGTACTGTTTCCTACAATTGACCAGTTGGTGAGGGTGTGAAAGAGAATATTTCGTTCATTGTTGAGTAAGAGACAGTAAGGTATTAATGAAGGGGTATTGTCATAAGTGGGTATTCTGGGGCTCTGATCGTAACAGGGTGTTTCCTCTGTAATTATCCGGGGGTAACAGATAGCTATTTGAAACGTTACAGCAGGGGCAGACTGGTCCAGGTTGTAGGGGGGCAAGTGTCCCCCTGGATGATGGTATTTCCCTCATCTAGGGCCACCCCCCAGTGAAATGGGCCAGCCGGGTTTACCGTGCGGCTGCAGCTGCTGGCAGAATAGCAGGCGACGCGACGGACAGTGAGGTAAATGAGGACCGACACTTGCGACCGCCCCCCTCGATCATCCCCCCCGCTCCTCCAGTTCTCTGATATCACCCCCCCACTCCTCCAGTTCTCCGATAGCTACCCAAGCCCCCCTCCCGCCCCCCCGCCCCTGCGTTACATTACAGTGAGGTTAGAGTTAAAGTGAGGAACTTACAGTTAAATTAAAGGGAGATGGGAGTCCACTTGTGTGTCCATCACTTTAATGGGGGTCGATTTCGCTGCCCTATGGTTGGCTTTTTGCGACTAAGGAAATCCAGAAAACATGATGACCTGTGTGCGGCTCTTGAGGCCTGGAGTTCCCTACCCCTGCTATAAAGGAAAACAATGTCCTACAGTAGCTGACAAGCAGAGGTAAAGATCTATAAGGGAGAGTGAGACAAAACATGGGCAAGGACCAGAAAATATTCCTCAATACACAATGAGTAGAAGTCAAGTTCTAATGTGGATAAAGAAATATATGAGATTAACTATACAGGGCTAATAAGAAAAGGAGGCATACAATAAGCACAATTCTTATTCAGTTGTAAAAACATGTTGTGAATAACATTTATATAATTTTTGTTTTATTCATTAGGAAAACAAAATGACAAGGACAAGATGATATTCAAGAATGCCGCTCTTCTGCACATTCTGGTGACACTAAGAGACCTCGTTTTTATGTGTTCCTTGGATGCTGCTCTAGGTCTCTGAACTATAAGTATATTAACATTCAGTTAGCATAAATTATTCAACTACTGTAAAAAAAAATGCCTCATCCCACTCCTAAAGTGAAAAATATTTTGAGTGATTGAGTTTCTGTCTCCTGTCAAATTGTTAAAGGAACCTATCATTCTCATTTGGTTCTGGAAAGCTAGGTGGCAATTAATATGGATGCCAGTGGAGCTGCCAGATACAGTACTGTATCTTGTCACCAAGAGCTTTTAGTTTTTGAAGCAGTATCTGCTGAAACCTGCAGTGGTGTATCCCCCAGAAAATTTGGCAAAGGAGTTAATCCCCAATTTACATAAATAGGCTAACACCTATATAAATGTTTGATCAATTGGGATTAGCCAATTAGATTTTGCCTCCATTTTGGCTTTTTTCTGGACAGACAGACAGACAGACAGACAGACAGACAGACAGACAGACAGATAGATAGATAGATAGATAGATAGATAGATAGATAGATAGATAGATAGATAGATAAAAAAATGTGGAACAGCACAGAAACTTTACTTATTGATGTTCAGCGCTTTAAAGCGTTGATCCAGGGAATTAGTCTGATTGCCGTATCTGGAGTCAGGAAGGAATTTTTTCCCCCAATGTGGAGATTAGTGTTGCCACATGGGGTTTTTTTTGCCTTCCTCTGGATCAACATGTTAGGCTATGGGTTGAACTAGATGGACTTAAAGTCTTCCTTCAACCTTAAAAACTATGTTACTATGTTACTATGTAAAGGATAAGACATCCGAAATGTTACCACGCCATTGACAATAAAGGTCCACATTGGCTTTATTTTTGTGCTGTTTTTTCATTTTTTTACTCTAGATAGATAGGCATATACTGCATGTGAAATAAGTAATGAACATGTCACTAATTTTCTAGATAAATACATTTCTAAAGTTGCTATTAACTTAAATTCCTCACCAAATGTCAGTAACAACCTATCCAATTTAAACAAGCAAAAAAAAACAAAGCATAGATGTTCATAATGCAAGTTATGTGTAATAATGAAAAATTACACAGTGAAAAAGTATTGAACACATGAAGAAAGAGATGTGCAAAAAGCTATGGAATGTCATGCTGAAATCTATCTGTAATCCTGCCACTTGGTGAAAAATAATATCAGCTGGTTCAACTGATGGTCTATAAAAAAGGTGTCTCATTACCAAAGTGCCACACAAGAAACATCTCATGATGGGTAAAACCAGTGAACTATCTCAAAATATTTTCAACCTTATTGCTGTAATACATACTGATACAGTTAGTTACAGAAACATTTCTAACCTACTGTAGGCTTCAGTACGCACTGATGGGGTCCTAATTCAGTATTGCATTCAATCTCCATAACCTGTATGCACACTCACCACGCAAGACTCCATTACTGAATAAATTGCATGTTAAAGCATATTTAAAGTTTGCTTAACAACATTTAGACAAGCCTGTGAAATACTGGGCAGATATTGTCTGAACAGTAGACACCATAATTGAGCTTTTTGGATGCCATAATACACACCATGTTTGGGGAGCAAAAAGGCATGAAATATCTGCAAGACAATGAACCCAAACATACTACCAAGGAAACTCTCAATTGGTTCCAAAGAAAGAAAATAAAGCTGCTAGAATGGCCCAGCCAATCACCTGACCTAAATCCAATAGAACATTTATGCAAGGAACTAAAGCTCAGAGTTCTTAGATAGATCCCACTGAATTTTCAGGATTTGAAGAGTGAGTGGAAAAATATGACAAAATCACACCCGAGCAATGCATGCAACTAGTATCTCCATATCTGATGCATCTTGAAGCTGTCATCACTACCAAAATAAATTTCAGTAAGCATGTTCAATACTTTTTTCCTGTTTCATTTCTCATTATAACACATCACTACATTTATGGACATCTATGATTTGATTTCTTTACCTGTATGAATTGGATGTGTTGTTACCAACATCTAGTGAGAAATTCATGTCAATGGCACTCATAATATATTTACTTAAATAATTTGTGATGTGTTCAATACTTATTTGTATGTTGAGAGGAAGCCAAAAAGGCAAGGCGAATATAGCTTTAGGGTACATTCATATGTCATTTTTTTCTTGTATGAGGTCAATCCGTGGTTTTCACAGAAAGAACTTGTACCTATTATAGTCTATGGGGCTCTTTACATTTTACCTGATATATATGTGTATATACAGTCATGGCCAAAAATGTGCGACGCCCTTGAAATTGTTCCAGAAAATGAAGTATTTTTACCTCAGTGCTTGAGAATGAAAATGATATCAACAATTCCAATGTTACAAGTTCATCTCCAGAGATCTTGATGTTCATTTGCCTATGGTGTGCAACATAATCAAGAGGTTTACAACTCATCTCACTGTGGCAAATCTCCCTGGACATAGACATTATAGAATAATTGATTTCAGTTTTCAAAGCAGGATAATACGAATGGTAGATAAGCAGCCCCAATCAAGTTCAAAAGAAATTCAAGATCTGCAGGCTTAGGGTGCATCAGCGTCAGCGCAAACTATCCATTGACATTTGATAAAATTGGTCATTGCGCCTGCTGCATCTGGTTAGTGCATTTGCAATCTCACCTTAGTTTGACTTATGGCTTGTCCTAGAGTCTGAACCTGCCCACACCTACTGTGCCATATTCAGGTCTGTATCTATCTGCATCTGTTTTGCCATATACTAGTCTGCACCTGCCCGCACCTGCTGTGACGTATACCTGCCTGCATGTCTGCACTTGCCTGCTACATTGTAAGATTGGAATTGTCTGCACCTGACTGCTACCACTAAGTCCTGCTACCTGCCTGCATCAGCCATCTGACTGCACCTTTTTACCCAGAGACTCTGTCTGTAAGAACTGGAGTCATTTGCTGTAACGTCAAGGCCCCCTGGGGCTGCACCTGGCAGCCACCTACCAGCTAAGCCTATCTCCATCTTCTGTGGCTAAAGCAGAAATCTCGGTGACTCTACCAGGCTCACTCCTATGGGTGGTGATTGATATCACAGCCCAGTGGGTCCACTCCTGGACGCTCGCCCTCCTGACAATTGTAGCACCAACAGCAATTTTAAAATCTCTCCACAGGTGTTCAATGGGATTTAGATCTATCCTCATTGCTGGTCACTTCAGAACTCTCCAGCACTTTGTTTCCATCCATTTTTGGGTGCGTCTTGAAGTATGTTTGGAGTTATATTTCTGCTGGAAGACCAGGGGCGTAACTACAATAGGTGCAGGGGTTGCGATCGCATCGGGTCCCTGCAGACTAGGGGGGCCCCAAAAGTCCCTTTGGCCCATAGAAAAAGACTAATACTATTAAAGATTTGCATTAATTGGGGGCCCCATTGGAGCTTTCGCATCGGGGCCCCTGAACCTGAAGTTACACCACTGTGGAAGACCCATGACCTAGGACGCAAACCCATTAATTCTGACACTGCATTGTGACCCAAAATCCTTTGGTAGTCTTCAGGCTTCATAATGCCTAGGAAACAGTCAAACCACCCAGAGCCATAGGCAGGAAAACAACCCCAAAACATCTTTGAACCTCACCATAATTGACTGTAGGTACTGTGTTGTTGTTTTTTTGCAGGCCTCAATTTTCATTAAACAATAGAATTATGTGCTTTACCAAAAAACACTATCTTGGTCACATCTGTCCAACAAGACACTTTCCAAAATAATTTTGGCTTACTCATGTACATTTTGGTAAACTGCAGTTTAAATTCTTTATTTCTTTGTGTCAACAGTGGGGTTCTCCTGGGTCTTCTACCATAGTATTTCAGTTCATTCAAATGTTGAGGGATAGTTTGCTGACAATGTTGCACCCTGAGCCTGCAAGAGAGCTTGAATGTCTCTGGAACTTGATTGGGGCTGCTTATCCGTCATCTGAAAAATAAGTGTTGCAAACTTTCATTAATTTTGTTCTAGTGTTCATGTCCAGGGAGATTAGCTACAGTGTCATGGGTTGTAAACTATTATGTTGTGTACCATGGAAAATGAACTTGTAACCTTGAGATTTTTAATATTTTTCAACAATTTTTCTCTCAAGCCTTCAGGCAGTTCTTTTATCCACCTTCTGTTCTCTATGCTTATTGTGGCACACATAAAAACACAATAAAAAGATTGAGTCAACTGCTCCCCTTATCTGGTTTCAGGTGTTATTGTCATATTGCCAGTGTCTGTATACCCCACAGTGCACCATATACCACCCAGTGCTCCATATACCACCCAGTGCTCTGTATATGCCACCAAGTGCTCTGTATATGCCCCCAGTGCTCTGTATATACCCCCAGTGCTCTGTATATACCCCCCAGGGCTCTGTATACCCCTAGTGATCTGTAAACTCCCCTAGTGCTCTGTATACTCCCCTAGTGCTCTGTATACCCCACAGTACTCCATATACCAGCCAGTGCTCTGTATATACCACCCAGTGCTCTGTATATGCCAACCAGTGCTCTGTATATACCACCCAGTGCTCTGATATACCACCAGTGCTGTATTTACTCCCCCAGGGCTCTGTATACCCCCCAGTGCTCTGTATACTCCCCCAGGGCTCTGTATACCCCCTCTAGTGCTCTATATACCACCCAGTGCTCTATATACCACCCAGTGCATTGTATATACCTCCCCAGTGCTGTGTACCACCCAGTGATCTGTATACTCATTCAGTGCTGTATATACCACCCAGTGCTGTGTATACACCCCAGGCTGTATATACCCCCAGTGATGTATTTACTCTTCCAAGGCTGTATATACTCCACCAGGGCTGTATTTACCACCCAGGGCTGTATTTTCTCCCCCAGTGCTGTGTATGCCCCTCAGTGATGTATATATCCCCCAGTGATGTATATACCCCCATGATGTATTTACTCCCCCAGTGATCTATATACTACCGCAGTGCTGTATATACTCCCCCAGTGCTGTAATGTATAAGCTGTAGCCTCCATGTCTCCTATGTGATGTATATGCTGTAGCTCCCATGTCTCCTATGTGATCTATATGCTGTATCCCCCATGTCTCCTATGTGATGTATATGCTGTAGCCCTCATGTCTCCTATGTGATTATATGCTGTATCCCCCATGTCTCCTATGTGATGTATATGCTGTAGCCTCCATGTCTCCTATGTATGTATATGCTGTACCTTTCCATGATCTGTCCCATATGTGATGTACTATGCTGTAGCCTCCATGTCTCCTATGTTATGTATATGCTGTAGCCTCCATGTCTCCTATGTGATGTACATGCTGTAGCCCTCATGTATCACTAATGGAGTATGATGCTGTAGCCCCATGTCTCCTATGGAGTATATGATTTATAAAATTCATAATCAAGATTGACTGCGCTCCAGCTAACACAATCTGGAAACATTTGAGAAGCAACAAAATCAATATCTCCTAAATCACAGCCTAGCCACCATATTAGGTCAGGTAATAATTGATTGACTGCAAACAGTAGGGTAATTGTCAAGGTGATAATTTTGTGCGGCCCCCAAAGGAGATAGAAATTACAAGCCCGGCAGAAAAAAGGTTCCCCACCCCTGTGCTAGAAGGAAAAATGCTGCAAAAAAACACTGCATTTTTAGCATTTGGCATGCTTTTTTTCGGTACATTTTTTGCTGTATTTTTCATCCCATGTGTATCTATCATATAGTCTAGAAGAAAAGGCCAGGGGGAAACACAGAAGTAATGAACACTTTGCTTCTTTTTTTCTGCACCAAAATCTGCAAGGAAAAAAACCTGAAGGTGTGCACAGCACTTTAGATTCTCATTGACTTTGCTGGCACGGATCTCCCCCTCCAGATTTTATAAAATCTGCAAGAGAAAACATAAAAAAAAAAACGCTAGGTGAGCACATAGCCTTAGTTGTCCGAGGAGCCGTTGCTCTCTCTCTCTCTGTCTCTCTCTCTGTCTCTCTCTCTGTATCTATCTATCTATCTATCTATCTATCTATCTATCTATCTGTCTGTCTGTCTGTCTGTCTATCTATCTATCTATCTATCTACACACGTGTCTGTCTGATCGTATGTGTATCATGTAGGCTCTACCATAGCATATATAATATTCATTTCAAGAGAAACTATGTCTAAAATGTTTGTTGAATTAAGTTTTTAACCTGCTGACTGAGCATGTGTATGTTAGAGAATTGCACCATCTAGTGGTATTATTCCCTTACTGCTTCTTTGCACTTAGTTTTGGATTATTAAATATTATAGCGTGAAAACAGCATAAAAGGCACATCATTGACATGTTTTTGTACATTACAAGTGAGGGTGACATTTTGATGAGGTCAGTTGACAGTAACAGTACAGTATGGTCATGTAAAGCGCATGGCACTATACATCATGTGCGGTGCCTTTAAAGAATGTAGAGCGTAAACACTAGCCCACCATGGCTGTCATCTGTCAGGCTTCCTGTGGTAACATTAGACTGCATTCAGACTAGCTTATGGTTTGGTGTTCTGTATTTACATTAAAGATGGATCCTAAGAACTAACACACAGCTCTGATAAATCTCTAGTGTTTAGTAACATAGAACTGTGATTGTACTGTGATAATTACACTCCAGCCTCAGGCCTGTTTCTATTTTTAAGCCACCCATCCGACAAGACTTCATGGAGCTGATTAAACATTCGTAGCCGGCGCCATAGGCCTGTTCACAATATGCTGCTGTTTATACCATCACGAGATGAGTTGTATTTCAGACTGTATGGCAATAATCTGTATTTGAGGACAGCTTACATTACAGTTCTTTTTCTTTGTAGATTACTTGTGTAAAGCAAAGCAGCAATATAACAGTGTTCTTGGACCCTATTTACGTGGCGTGTGGAGAAAGCTGAGGATCGTTCAGTTTGCCAGAGATAAAATGAAGGAGCCAAATCCAAAACTTACAGCATTTTTAAAGTGGATGGAGGAAACAAATATGGAATATGAAAATTTTAAAGTAAATCATCTGCATAACATTACTTTGGAATACATTACAGAACAAAGCATGACAATTGTCATCTTGGGCCAAAAATGACATGTCTTAGATTAAATTTGTTGTTGATATACGTAAGGCAACTCACCTAAGCCACAGTAATGATATTACTCTATATATATTATTTTACAAAATGATGGCATGAAGCAAGGATATAGTATAGCATCTATCCATGATTACTATGGGCCCTTGATTTCTTTCACCAGGTTTTTGGTAACTAATTTTAAAACAGCAGGATCTAGAGACAGAATAGCGTTTCACTTATGGTGGGTTTACACGCCGCGATATCGGCGTCCAACTCCGACCCAACTCCGACAAAAAGTCACGTGGGTCGCGAGTTGGAGCCGATATCGGGTGCGCGTTGTAGTGTTTTAGCATACAACGCGATGCTGGCACGATGCCAAAACGATATCGGAGTTGAATAGCAAAGCTATTCAACTCTCCGATATCGCAATGCCGTTGTACCAGCATCGCAGCGTGTGACAGCCCAACTACGATGTGCACGCTGACGTCACCCATTCACTCCCATGTTAAATGGTTGTTCCTGGGTTGGTGGTCGTGCACATCGTAGGGACGTTGCATCCCGATATCGCGGCATGTAAACTGGCAATGCGATGCAGGGAGAAACGTGCACTAAATGCGCGCTCCCGCGTCGTTGCCTCCGATATCGCCGCGATATCGGGACGTGTAACCCCACCATTAGGCTGGTTTCACACTGCGGTCAGATCAGGTCAGGTTCGATCAGGTTTTGTGTTTCAAAACCAGGAGTGACTCCAAAACCTAGAACAGGTGTCAATCTTTCAATTATAGTTTGTCTCTGCAAGTTCCTCTCCTGGTTCCTCTCCTGGTTTTGGCACCCAAACCTGATCGAACCTGATCAGTGAAAAACCGCAGTGTGAAACCAGCCAAACTGGTATGTTTAGGCTGGTTTCACACTAGCGTTTGTGTCTGCTTGCAGAGGGCATGCAGGCGCAAACGCAGTGCAAATGCTGCCTATACTGATGTGAACACAGCAGAGATTCTCCGTGTGCATTCACACAGTATGGTGCCCGGCCAGCCAATCAGCTGTCTCGACGGTCGGAAAGAGGAGATCAGCGTTGGAGATCTCCTCTTCCCGGCGGCTGCCGCTGATCTCCCGACGGTGTCAGTGCGGGAAATTTGAAGAAACAGCTGATCTGACAGCTGCTTAAATCTCCCGCACCAACATCACCTTTTTGGTGTCGGCGCGGGAAGTTTAAACAGTTGTCAGATCAGCTGTTTCTTCAAATCTCCCATGCCGACACTGCCAGGAGATTAGCGGCGCCCGTCCCTGGTAGATCAGCGTCTGCTCCAGCTGATCTCCCGGTGGCCATCGCTGATCTCCCGGTGGCTGCTGCTGATCTCCCGGGAGATCAGCAGCGGCCACCGGCAGAGATTTCAATGTGATCCACAGCGTTCTCCTGCGCTGTCATGCAGAAAACACTGCGGATCCACTGAGATCCATGCATTTCTTGTGTGCTTGCGGTCGCTTGCTGATAAAACAAGCGGACGTGAACACACAAAAAATGCAACTTGGTGCGTTTAAGGGCATAAATTATGCGCATCCAAATGCAACCGCCACTAAACGCAGTCAAACGCAGCTACTATGCGCTCCCATGTTAAACATAGGAACGCAGTGCGCATGTGTTTGGCTGCGCTCGGTACGCTGCGTTCAAATACGCAAATGTGAAACTAGCCTTAGTGTAGCCTTTATACAATCACTGTTTTATCACCAGCAGATTATCACTAGAGAACTAGTAAAATTGCTGCCAGATAGTCCAACTATCTCCACACCACTGATTTGCAGCTTTCTGCCTATGCACAAAGTACACACAAAGTGGTCAATCAGTGGTGTGGGCAGGGTAATGCAGAGCTCAGCATTCAGAGAGCGTATAGATTTGCAGCAGAAAAACAGTTTTTAATCAATACTGCAGCACCCACTAAAGTGATACATTTACTAGAATCAGTGTTTTTGCCTCTATTATATGCTGCTCCAGATTGGCTAGTAAGTGCAGGTCCTGACTAGATTCCCTTTAATTCTGAGAACAAGGAAGGTTCAGCACTAGTGTGGCACTTTGCTACCATCTAATTTTATCCTGCAAGCAAACCCTCTGGCAATATAGCAGTGCAGGATGCAACGAGTCTTAGGCCGTTTCACACCAGGGTTTTTTTCGGGTCCGGGGCTGTCCGGTGTGAACCAGACAGCCTCGGACCGAGTAAGAAGTAATGCATGCCTATGGTGCCGGATGGGCCGGATGGCAGATTTGCCATCCGGTTTTGTCCCTGTCCAGCAGGATCAGGCTGCATTCGATTTTTGTCCCGGACACAAAATCGCAGCTTGCAACGTTTTTTTGTCCGGGACTAAAATCTGACAAAATCAGATCCGACAGAAAATCGGATCCGGCTGCCGGACACCGGGTGCTGAAGTTCAGTGGCAGACGGCGCTGAACTTCAGCACTAGGAGAGCTGAAAATTGAGGACCGCAGCTAGCTGCCGCTAGACGCGAATCTGAAATTTCAGCACTGGACAGCGGCAGCAGTCACACACTGCCAATTCCGGCAGAAAACAGGATCGGAGGGCATATTTGCCCTCCGCTTCTGTTTGTCCAGAGCTTTCAGGTTGTGTCCAGTGCTTCCTGAAAAACAACGGACACAGCATGACACCGCAAAACCGTGGTGTGAAGCCGTCCTTAGGCTAGGGTCACACTTGGAGGGTGACCCACATTTCCCGGATCTGCTAACTCTTACCCAGTCTGCTGTAACGGCTAGCGTTAATGTCGCCTCACACCTGACCCGGCATGACACACCAAGTGCCCTCACACAGTGAACACCGTCGTAGTTTCCTCTTGGTATGTGGCATCCAAAGTAAACTAGGGGTTACTATGGAGCAGCGTTGCCGGGCAGCTAGCGACGTTAACACTAGCCGTTCCAGAGACTGGGCTAAGCGTTAGTGGATCCAGAAAACGTGTGACCCTAGCCTTAGGCTGGTTTCACACTGCAGTTTATTCCCTGATCAGGTTCCATCCAGGTTGTGTGCCAAAACCAGTTCTGAGTTTTGGAGGCACTCCTGGTTTTGGCACACAAACCGGATGGAACCTGATCAGGAAAAAACTGAAGTGTGAAACCACCCTTAGAATCAAAAGGCTTTCAGAAGTCCAAAATGCCTCAAAACAGGAAGGTCATAAGTATTCTGATTATAAAATTAAAGGGGTTATCCACTGCTAGGACTGCGGCTGCTGCTCACTTCCTGTTGATTGCTCCTGTATCCGAAAGTAGGGAGAGAGAAGTCATCAGTAATAGGATGCAGGGCTGGGTGACGTCACAATGTCACATGAGCTCCATGAACACAATTACCCATACCGCTGGAACAGCAACAGGACAGGCGATGAGAGCAGACTCTTTTTATTTTATTGAAGGAAATGTGGGAACAGAAGGGGTTGTCCTAGTAGTGGACAATCCCTTTAAAGTAGACATTTAGACTAGTTTTAAAGGAAAACTGTCAGGTCAAAAATTCATATGTACAGTTGTGGCCAAAAGTATTGACACCCCTGCAATTCTGTCAGATAATACTCAGTTATCTTCCTGAAAATGATTGCAATCCAAATTCTTTGGTATTATTATCCTTCATTTAATTTGTCTTCAATGAAAAAACACAAAAAGAATTGTCTAAAGCCAAATTGGATCTAATTCCACACCAAACATAAAAAAGGGGTGGACAAAAGTATTGCCACTGTTAGAAAAATCATGTGATGCTTCTCTAATTTGTGTAATTAACCACACCTGTAACTACCTGTGGCACCTAACAGGTGTTGGCAATAACTAAATCACACTTGCAGCCAGTTGACATGGATTAAAGTTGACTCAACCTCTGTCCTGTGTCCTTGTGTGTACCACATTGAGCATGGAGAAAAGAAAGAAGACCAAAGAACTGTCTGAGGACTTGGAAACCAAATTGTGAGGAAGCATGAGCAATCTCAAGGCTACAAGTCCATCTCCAAAGACCTGAATGTTCCTGTTTCTACCGTGCGCAGTGTCATCAACAAGTTTAAAGCCATGGCATTGTGGCTAAGCTCCCTAGATGTGGACGAAAAGAAAAATTGACAAGAGATTTCAACGCAAGATTGTGCTGATGGTGGATAAAGAACCTCGACTAACATCCAAACAAGTTCAAGCTGCCCTAGCAGTCCAAGGATACAACAGTGTCAACCCGTACTATCTGTTGGTGTCTGAATGAAAAGAGACTGTATGGTAGGATGCCCAGGAAGACCCCACTTCTTACCCCGAGACATAAAAAAGCCAGCTTGGAGTTGCCAAAACTACTGAGAAAGCCTAAAACGTTTTGGAAGAATGTTCTCTGGTCAGATGAGACAAAAGTAGAGCTTTTTGGCAAAGGCAACAGACATAGAGTTTACAGGAGAAAAAAAGATGCATTCAAAGAAAAGAACACGGTCCCTACAGTCAAACATGGCGGAGGTTCCCTTATGTTTTGAGGTTGCTTTGCTGCCTCTGGCACTGGACTGCTTGACCGTGTGCATGGCATTATGAAGTCTGAAGACTACCAGCAAATTTTGCAGCATAATGTAGGACCCAGTGTGAGAAAGCTGGGTCTCCCTCAGAGGTCATGGGTCTTCGAGCAGGGCAATGACCCAAAACACACTTCAAAAAGCACTAGAAAATGGTTTGAGAGAAAGCACTGGAGACTTCTAAGGTGGCCAGCAATGAGTCCAGACCTGAATCCCATAGAACACCTATGGAGAGATGTAAAAATGGCAGTTTGGAGAAGGCACCCTTCAAATATCAGGGACCTGGAGCAGTTTGCCAAAGAAGAATGGTCTAAAATTCCAACAGAGCATTGTAAGAAACTCATTGATGGTTACCGGAAGTGGTTGATCGCAGTTATTTTGGCTAAAGGTTGTGCAACCAAGTATTAGGCTGAGGGTGCCAATACTTTTGTCTGGCCCATTTTTGGAGTTTTGTGTGAAATGATCAATGTTTTCCTTTTTGCTTCATTCTCTTTTATGTTTTTTCAGTGAAGAAAAATTAAATGAAGATAATAATACCAAAGAATTTGTGATTGCAATCATTTTCAGGAAGAAACTGAGTATTATCTGACAGAATTGCAGGGGTGTCAATACTTTTGGCCACAACTGTAACTGCTATAATTTCCTAATTCCTTTCTCTCAGCTCTCTCTAATCATGTATTTCTTTTATTTATATTCCCCTCCTATCTTCTGTAAAGATCAAATAAAGAGATTCACAGTATCTGTCAATCACAGTGAATGATCCACTTAGTTCTCTGCTGTCCACTCCTCATTCGATGAATATGCATGTCACAACACAGCACAGGACATCAGTGGGGGAGCTGTATTCTCCTCTCTGCTCTCTGTGCCTGCAGCCAGGAAAGAGGTCAAATACAACACAGAATGGAGTCGAGATAAGATAAGATAAAGCAGACCTGCAATTGCTCTCTCCCTGTGTCCTCAACAGAATAGATCTCCTAAAAGTGAAACCACAGTGCCAGGAGAGCAGGAGAGCAGAGGGAGGAGGGAGTAGAGAGCTGCTGAGAGGGAGTGCATAGTTACAAGTCAGTTCAAAACAGCCAGGACTAATAGTCTCTTCTTATAATGAACAGGAGTAATGCAGGAGCTCCCTGCAGGGTCTGACAATACTGATAACATGGAAACTACAAAGAGTAGAATAATGATTTTATATGTTTTTAAAAACTCTGCCCAAGCCCTATTCAAGGGTAATATTAGTATCATACTGAAAAATGACCTGACAGTGTTCCTTTAAAGCTTTTCAAAATTTTGAGTGTATAAAAAAATGCTTGATCCTGAAGTAACATTGTCTTTCTGTGCATCCTTCATTAGGTTTATGCCACACAGCATGTGTTATCTGAAACCCACCTGAAAGAATGCTCAATAAGTGTAAAAATAAGGAATATATGCACAGCAATGTAAAAATGACTTTCTGTGCATATATTCCATATTTTGTTATATTTGCTATATTTAGCTCCCATTTGGAAGCTAACACTATTTTATATCTAAAATGTAAAAATAAAACAAAAAAAGATGCTTCAGTAAAAACACTTTTCTGTTGTAAAAATGATGATGGTACGCCGGCGTCTATAAGGAGTCATCATAAGCTCTTACCATTAGACCACATCTAGAAACAAGAAATCAGTTTAGGCTCCATATTAAAAAAAATTATTAATTATTATTAAGTCTAGGTTAGGGCTTTGTAGGGCCAACATGCATAGCTGACTTCTGTGAGCAGGGAACAGGAGCACCTTAATAAACTGTTCAGTCAACAGCTTGTTCTCTTCCAGTACACCATTAGGGTCTACTTGTTTTATTGCCCTCAGCGCTTTTTGAAGGTTCAAGGCAAAGTCTCTTATGTTGTCCTGCACCCACTGTTTACAGCAGAAGAATCTCACTTTTATTTCTGCAACAGTAAGGGTGTGTGCCCACATAGTGGTTTAGTGACGTTCAAATCGTCAGTAAACCGCTGGAAAATTCAAGGAGCCTAGACTTCTGAGCTCAGAAGTCATCAGCGGTTTTCTAGCGGTTTCTCAGCGGTTTTTTCAGCGTGTTGCACAGCGTTTTACAGTCGTTTTTTACAGCGGTTTTTCCGGCGGTTTTCTAAGGAGGATTTTGTCCATGGAACTGCTCAAAAACCGCTGAGAAGAATTGACATGTTGTATGCTGCTAAACCGCTAGGAAACCGCTCAACCGCTGGCGGATCCGCTCACATAATCCCACTATGTGTGCACAGCGTTTTCTAAATTACATAGGGTTACTTGTAAGTCCTAAAGCTGCTAAGGATTTACATAAATTTAAATAAAACCTATGCTAAACCGCCGGCGGTTTTCGCTGCTAAACCGACACTAAACCACTATGTGGGCACACACCCTAAGGGTGTCAAAGGTGGCTTTCAGTCTGGCCATCATATGTTCAACAGTGTCTTTATCAGTGTCCGGCCAGTACTTTACCTCCGGCTGGGCTGCACCAATTAATTGTCAGATTAATATACTGACTCGTTGTTCTTCTGTCAGTGGGTACACTTTAAATAAACTGTCCAGTCTCTCCCTGGAGTCTGTCAGGGTATGTGATTCCCATGAATATTGCAGCAATCACGTCGCCCCCGATGTATATGGCATCAGGAATGGCATTACCGGAGCTATGGCTGGTACTGCAGCGACGACTGAGGCTCCAGCTGCTACAGGGACTGCACCCAAAGCTGCGGGCTGGGCTGTGACCCCCCCTCGTGCGAGCTCCTCTCCACCTGGCACTGACATTTTCCTTTCCCCTAGTGAACCTCAGCCAGGACCCTTCACTTCCGTGGGGATTATCAGTTGTTTCTTCCACAGACGGGACAGGATTTCCCACTCCCCGCCGGACGTCGTCAGAGCATAGGTTGGGCTTCTCGTTGTGCTCTTTTTAGGGTGCCACCCACGACAATACGCCCCCTCGGCTTCCTGCACGCCTTGTGGTGCAGTATGGCGAGAGTCAAACGCACAGTTCAATAAAGTTACAGCACACAGACCTGGTGGCACCGGGCTACGAGATCCTTTTCATGACGTCGGAACCAGGCTGGTTCAGTCTCTTGGGGGGACGCACAGGGGAGGGAGACCCAGCTCCGTGGCCCTACAGAGTTGCTAAAAATGCGGGGGAAATTATTTAGGGATAAAGGATCGTAATGACACCCGTGGTATTTGGCTATTTGGGTCAACGCTGCCAGATGGGACCACTGGGGATGATGGATGGGCAGTGTAGGGATCAGTCTCTATAGCAGCAGCAAGTAAGGCAGTGACACTCAGGCTCAGTCCAAAAACAAGTGTGTTTTATTTCACACAATGGCAAAACAAACAAAAAAACAAACAAACAAACAAAAAAACAGTCCTTACATCAGGATAATGAGATACCTGAGGAAGGCGGTTGTCTCCGCCGAAACGCGTTGTATCCGTTATTTATATTCTCGCATGTTTTGAGGAATAAAATTTTTTGTGGACAAGAAGTTCTTAAAATCATTACCACGGGGAGCGCGGCCACTATAGAATTGGATCACTTTCTATTGAACTTTTATGCCTGTGGGAATCTGTGGCAGGACCCAATACAGGATCAATTCAAGGCGAGCAGCAGACCCGGATAAATATCCAAAGCGTGAGGAGGCTTTGGAAAAACCATATGCTTGAAGTTTTATGGCAAGAGGTGAGTGCATAAAACTTCTTTAAAAGGGCACCAGAGAGTTACATTGGTAACGCGCTGAGATTGGCGCCGCATGTTTGTTTTTTATATATACCCTACAGGGAATCACCTTACTTCATCAGGATAATAGCGTCGGCCCTAAACCTGCTCCTCCTGGAGCTCGCCTAGGGGTCCTTCCCCACCTTGGGGTCCGGTACACGCTCCCTGTGTGCTCACAGGCTACTTTCCCACCGACTGAACTCCTCTCCAGTCTGATCTCATCTCACAACACCTTGACAGCCGTCTCTTCCGGCCTAACCTTTTTCACCTGTCTTTCCCTCCCAGCTACTTCAAAAGGCTGGGGCGGGAGATGAGGAATGGAGGCCCGCCCAAAAACCTTCCCCCATTCCTCATAGATGAGGTCCCATAACAGGCTTTACCAACAGCCACCGTTCTCAGTAACGGTGGCCACACCTACCTCACCTATGCTCATGTAAGCATCTCCTGTCCCATACATGCAGTAGCTCACCATCCTTGGGGAAACATAGCGTCCCTCTACCACCATTCCCCTTGCTACCTCACAGCAGTTATAGTGGTATTGCTCCCCACGGGTGGAGTGTATCCCCAGGGCAACCAGAAACGTCTAAGGCACTGGAAGGCCTTTGGAAATCAGGACAAAGGGTGCAAAGTAACAGACAGACTCATGGTTGTTGTTTCCTCAGGTCCCTTACTGGTGGTGCAATTTCAAGACGGCACACTGTCAGGTGATGCTACTGGAGTCCGTGCAACCTGGAAGCAAGTCGGCGTTCTCCTCACCCTGCAAGTTCTGAGGCCTCCCTGCTGCACTTGTGCAGCGGGTCCCTGCTGCTGCCTAAACCTGAGCTGCGACCACCTCTCTCTCTCTTCCTGTGTTGTGCCAGTATAGCAGGCAGCTTGAGCCCTTCTCCAGCCCCACTTCCCTGGCAGCTGTTCTTAGACTCCTTATGCTGCTTTGCCTGCAAGCACTGTGGTGTGGCTTGGAGACCTAGAATCTCCTACCCTCCAGTATTGGCTGCCAGGTCGTTAGGCACTTCACAGCCTCGGACTCCGGTGTCTGGTTCTGGCGCTCTGTGATGGAGTGAGCTCGACACTGCTCCACTCCCAGGCTCTCCTCGACTTCCTCAGACCCTCATTTACATGACCCTCAAGCTAGGTTTCTGCTACCTTGGGACGAGCTTAGCACTGCTCAAGTCCACAGGATGTCTTCCTCAGTACTGCTCTGTACGTAATTGTCTAACTCCACCCCAGACCAGAATTTATAGGGGAGCTTCCCTGAACCCAGGTTTAGTCCTGGAGGCAGAATAGGTGTTGTGTGCTTAAGCTCATCTGGTGTGGATACCCTTCGTTGCTTTCAGGTATGACACTACCCCCCGAGGGAGGCAATGACATTGTGGCATTCGGACTCTGGGGTGCCACAATTATATACCATGATTATAGGGTTATAATTGATTTTACTTTAGATTATGTATAATCTATCTGAGAAAAGTTACAATTGTCACTTTTCCACCTCAGTCTTTTACTGGATGAATGTTGAATCTTTTGTCTAAATGGATGCCATTGTTTTTGATTGAAATAGATCCCTTTGTTTTCAATAGTAATTATTCCGAAACAACAGTTTGAGGGAAAACTATTGCATGCAGCTTTTATTTATCCAGCAAGTGTTGCTTCTCTTAAACTGGGCCTACACACTGACATTGGTTGGTTTTATGGCCAAAGATTGCCTTATGCTGCTACTTCAATGTAGTGTCAATGAAGGAAACTGAGGTTGCATTGTGTCATGCAGGTTACCGCAACAAGAGAGTTATAATAAACTCAAATTAGCTCCAGCTTTTGCATTTTGCCTGTAGCAATACCTTGCATGTCAAAATATAGACCAATTTTTCTGCATTATGCTGCCATACTCTGGTGTGGGACCTGTGTTGCATCCAGATTCATCCTGTAGCTTCAGCCTTAATGATCTAAATCTGTCATTCTCATGTGCTCCAGAATCTCTTTACCTATAGAGGGAACTGATCCATGTAAACAAATATAAGAGAATAAAACATTAATAATTAAATTATATTATTTATTATAGAATATGAATTCCCACTGTTCAGATCAGGCTGGCTTCACACCATGGTTTACAGCTGTCAGGTTCTGCCTGTTTTTTTGCAGGATCCACCGGACAGAACCTGATAGCACAGGATGAGCAGAAGGTGTGGGCAAATATGCCCTCCGATCCTGTTTTTTGCAGGATTAGTTTTTCTGCTGTTGTCCACAGTGTTGTCCACAGTGCTGAAGTCTGCCTGTGTGATGTCCATGGTGCTGAAATTTTAGCCGTTTTGCTGTGCTGCTCTCCATGGTGCTCATGGTGCTGAACGTTCAGCCAAGTCACTGAAATGCTGCTGTCCATGGTGCTGAATGAACGCGTCAGCATTTCAGAGACTGTGCTGTGATTTACAACGGATCCGGGAAGCGATCAGATTTTTAAACGGATCCGGCGCCAATAGACTCCCATGTTAGGGGCGCCGGATCGCCCCGGATCTGGGAGGATCCGATTTTGTCTGATTTTTGCACCGGAGCAAAAAAAAATTATGCAGACTCCTATTTTGTGCCCGGTGAAAAAACCGGACAAAATCGGATCAGGGAAAAAAACCACAAAACTGGATGGCTAAATAGGATCAATCCGGCACCATAGGGGACACATGGGGGAAAAACCTGATATGGTTCTGTCTGCTTCAAAACGTAAAGAACCTGACAGCTGAAAACCATTGTGTGAAGCTTCACACTGCAGCGTGATCTGGTCCGGGGCTGTCCAAGATGACCCTGACAGCCGCGGACTGGATCAGCACACAGAACCAGAGGGCGCCGCGGTCCTGACTTATCAGCAGTGGGAACTGCATGCGGCTGCACACCGGACCGGAGGGCATATTAGCCCTCCAGTCCTGTGTGCTGATCCAGTCCGTGGCTGTCAGGGTCATCCCGGACAGCCCCAGACCGGATCACGCCGCAGTGTGAGAGCACCCTTACAGTTCCAAGGAGAAAGGGACTTGGCCACCTAGCAGTAAAAAACTGATTTCTATTCAAGTTGACATCATTTTAAAACCGGTTGTTAAAAATAATTGTTAATTGATTGTTGATTAATGACTACATGAGGCGGCAGTCCCTATAGAGCATTCTGTGCATGTGCATCAATTATTTCCTAATAATGCACACACTATGAGTTGTAGGATGCATCCTTAAGGCTGCCTTCACACTGCGGCAGCGTCCGGTCCGGGGCTGTCAGAAGTGACAGCCTGGACCGGAGTTTACCTCCATAGAATCCTGTCGGGCTGCACGGAGCTGGATCCCGGCGGGTGGTAATTATCTGCTATCCGGCTGCTGTGTCGCCGGATGAATCGTGCAGAAGTGGGGATTTTCTGCCGATTCCAAAAACGTTGCATGCCGCAGTCTGAAGGCAGCCTTAGTAGCCACAGCTCAGACACGCTATATTGGACCCCTGTCTAACTGGCAGTAATAGCCACTAACAATGATTAATCAATGAGCAATCGATTTTTAATAATGAATTCTACTGAATGCAGTCAGCCCTCCAACATCTGCATCCTAGTACCGTTCCCTTAAAGTAGCACTCTGTTAATTTTTTACTTCCTAAACCTGTGTAAATGTTAAAGTGGTGTAGTAAATGTGATGTGCTCACTAATTGCTGTCTTCTGCATTCACCGTTGTTCTGCTTCACTTATTGTGATGGTCATTTAGACTCTACTGGTCACACTGTGTTTTGTGTGACATGGAAGTGGCTTTTACAATGTAAGCCCAGAAAGCATCAGACCAAGACTCTTTAGGCATTAAAAGTGTTTGATAAAACCACAATGGTTCACAGCACCCAGGTAGGAAAGGGCAATATTTCTGTGAGAACTATATTACCCTCAGTTGGGCCGCCCGTGTAGCCCAGGGAGTCCAGCCTGGTAACTTACACATGTTCAGCAGAAAAGACAGCTCCTCCCACACAGGTGGTTAAATCAATGCATCCTTCTTTATTCCTATCTAACACAGGACATATGCCGTAAAAGGGTTCAGCTGCTTCCTGCAAAAAGATTAAAAAAGTGCATGCATTGAGGGTTCTGCTTACCTACCAATGATCCGCTTGTAGCCACCCGTAGCCACTTGTCATTGTAACAACATACTGCACTGAGAACTGTAATGACTGCAAAGTTCCAGTAAAGTACCAGGTGAAGTGACTTTTGACTCTACTACATACTTTTTTCCACAAACTGATTTCTTCAACAGAATCGCTGCCCCGGAGGTCCCAGTCCTGCTTGCGTTGGACTACTCCATCATTGCCGCAATACCACCGACCTCCGGAGGACTGTGGCGGCGCTGGTGACATCTCACCAGGTACTGCAGGTGGCGTCACGACAAACTGTAAATAATCCTTGTAAATAATCCCCCCTTCAAGAGCATAGCCCCAAGGATACGGGATCAGGCGCGGCCGCCATTCCCTGTGACACAGCAGTTAACCCTTTGCCGCCTGATACCCGAGAACCCCACACCCTGGGGCGCGTCACACTCACAGTACATTAACATTTACATAGGTTTAGGGAGCAAAAAACTAAATGGAACTGCCTTTTAGGTATACGTGACTTGCCCCTTAGGGGCCATAGGGTACTCGGAGCCGGGCGGCTGAACGTTGCTGGGGATGTCACAGTAGTGTGACCTGCTCCATGACCCCGGAGCGGTCAATTAAAAGGGATGAGGACTCTTCTTTGGGAAGTGGTGATGAGGGAAGGTGGCTTTAGGAAGAGGAGTATCAGACCTGGGGATGTTTGTTCATGTGACGCCACGTGTGGGTTGCAGCTAATGGTGGCCACTGCTGCCACACGGTTTCAATGGGGTTGGTGACAAGCGGTTTGGTTGGAAAGCCCTCCACGGGTAGGGTTGTCCCCAAGGCAGGGTGAGTTGGTGTAGATGTTACAGCGCAGGGACGCAGGAAGAAAGTCACAGACACAGAGGGATGCAGCCTCAAGATGTTTACTCACAGCTTTGTCATTTCCGGTTACAGCAGTCATCACCATTGCAACAACCCACAGAGTGCTGAGTCCTTGGAGGTGGAGAAGGGGTATCCAGCTAAGTCCCGAGTAACGTGGTGGCACTTAACCGGTACCCCCTATTACTGTCCTTTCACAGTCGACTCTATTTCTGCGCTTGCTTTGCCCTCCTGCCATGCGTCTCACGCACAGTGCCCCAAACCAGTGACCACGGGCCTTTGGTAGGGTTTCTACAGTGCCAGTTCCTTGACCCTATGTGGCCACCTTTTCGATGGATGTGTGCGGTTCCGGCTGCGGCACTTGGAGATACTGCAGCCCCAGTTTGCTAGCTGAGCCTGGTTGTTCTCCACTAGTCTGGAGCCCAGTACCCCTACTCTGCAGCCTGGTCCCTCCACACAGTTTCAGTCACTGTGGATGCAGGAGTCCCCGGGTGGATTGCTCACTACCCGATCCCTGGGAACCCTTCCGTCTTCTGGAGCACCCTCTCTCTCTCAGCTCCTTTGTCCGGTCTTGCCTCTCCCAGGTCTTAGCTGGGTTACACACTGCGATGTTCCAGCGATGTGACCAACAATCGGAATGCTGAGACATCGCTATATGATCATTGGTGAGCTGTCACACAGGCAGACTCACCAGCAACCAGCGAGAACGCTGGTAACCAGGGTACACATCGGGTAACGAAGCATAGCGCTGCGCTTAGTTACACAATGGTCACCATGTCCCAGCAAGTACTGTGCGGCGCTGGGCATCAGCAGGGAGGTCGTTGATCGTTGGTCTCCCGCTGTCACACACGCCGATGCTGGCCACCCAGCGGGAGACCAACAATCGAAAAATGGTCCTGGCCATTTACCAATGATCAGCGAGCTCATCGCTGGTTGTTGGTACATGTCACACGGCAGCAGCGTCGCTACGAGGTCGCTGCAACGTCACAAAACATGACGTTTCAATGATATCGTTAGCGATATCGTTGCGTATAATGGGCCCTTTAGGACAAACTCCCACTGGCTGGAGTCCCCTGGACGTCTCGTTCCAGACGTTGTCCCTTTCTGACAGACACTCTGGCCCTCACAGACTCCTTCAGCTCTTGCCAGCCACCCACCAACTAACTTCTAGATGTTTCTCTTGTCCGTTTATACTGTCTGTCACTTGTCCTGCGTCACTAACGTGTGTCCTCCCTGGCTTCACTCCCTCCTGGGTGCTCCCCTAAACTCTGCTCTCCACCATCCCTTCTACTTTGGTTCCTCCTCTCCAGACAGGCTCAGAGACTGTGCTCTCCCTTAGGCTGGAAACACACAATCTGCCTCACATGAGAGTCTGTCTCTCGGACAAGACTCTGACAAGTCACCCTGAATGGCCTTCCCCTGTCAGGAAAGGAGTGTGATGCTGCACAAAAACAAAACACAAGCAGCTGACACTCCCGTCCAGAGGGAGGCGTTCAGTGTCACTAATCCGAGTCTCTCATCCTAGAGACTCGAATGTGAGTCGTATAGTGTGTTTTCATCCTCAGGAGCAATCTTGCCCTAACCCTGACCTGGAGTGCTGTAGTGCTGGCCCTGGGTGTCTAGATACTGGTCAGTGTTCCCTCCTTACTCGAGAGTAGGGTACTAAACCTCTGGCTGGGGTGCAGTACCTCTGTGGCGACTGAATCCGCAGGGGGGCCACATATGCAGAAGATCTAAAAGTCCTAACTTACATGGTCCAGATAGCTATGATTTTTGCTGCCCCGTGGTTTAGCTTGTACTTGTGCCTAGACAACGGACAATGGAGAGAACACTTGCCACAAGCAAAAGTCTTTCCCTGATCCATTTCTACTGTTTTAAATTCCTTTGCTTCCCCGTTCAGTCAGGTGTCATCTTTTTATCCACTTATATTAACCCCTTCACGACCCATATCATACATGTACATCATGGGTCAGCTCCCTCACTTTGATGTGAGCTACGGCGGTGAGCTCGCATCATTTCCCTGACATTTCAGCTGATTTCATCAACTGAAATGTGGGGCTAACAGCGCAATTCAAAACCGCCGTGTCGGCAAATGGCAATAAGATCACAGGATTTCCATGCATCACCTAATAGCCAAGGGTCCTGTAGTGACCCCGAATGCTATCAGGGATCACTACCTGTGAATAGTTGGCAAGTGCTAGCAACCACACACAGTGATCATTTGTGGTATGTTCCGAAGTTCTGCAGGTCATTGGGATGTGGCACACGTGATTGGACTGTGCAGCACTCTGGCGCCCTATGGGGCAGTGTAAAATAAAGAATAAATTAAAAAATGAAGTTTTTAAAAATATGAAAAAAACGCAAAAGTTCAAATCATCCCCCTTTTGCCCCATTCAACATAAAAGTAATTAAAAAAATACACGTTTGGTATCGCCGCATTTAGAAATGCCCAATCTATCAAGATATAAAATCAATTATTTCAAACTGTAAATTGCGTAACGGAAAAAAAGGTCCAAACGCCAAAATTACATTATTTTGGTCGTCGCAACATTGTAATAAAATGCAATAACGAGCGATCAAAACAGCGCATCTACCAAAAGATGGTATCATTTAAAACGTCAGCTCAAGCCGCAAAACATAAGCCATCACGCAGACCCAGATGCCGAAAAATGATAACGCTACAGGTTGCAGAGCATGTTGTAAAAAGTGCGATTTTTTTTTTCAAACTTCTGAATTTTTTTTCATTACTTAGATAAGGGTGCTTTCACAGTGGCGGTTTTGGCCGGATCCTGCGGATCCTGACAAAAAAACGCATCTGCTACATGCCCGATGCATTGTCTATGGGGCTTGCGGTAAGTGTGCGGCAGATGCGGGAATTGAGGTTTCGGCTGCTGACCGCGTAAAAACAAAAATGGAAAATGAAAAATTGCCAGGTGGTAAAGGGGTTAAAGCACCACTCCAGTTAATTTTCTATTGCACCACTGGAGTGGTGCTTTAAATGTACGTCCTCAACCCCCTGTATTATACTCACCTTCCAGTGGATTCATCTTTTATCACCACCGCACCCAGGTGTTCTCTGGTGATTTGTGACCTGCCAGCAGCTACAGTGTTTCTTCATGGAGCACACCGGATATGACAACTCCATACATCTTCATGAGAACATCATTCTGATTCCCATAGAGATGCATTTAGAGCTTGTTACGTATCTTCTGACACCTGGCCAGTGAGAAATTACAGTCACAAGATGGCGCCGTGGGTCTGGAGCAGTAAAGGTACCTTTACACGCCTCCACTGTGGCTAGCAACAGGTATCCACCGCACGTGCACGCGCACGTTTTTAACATTGGATACCGATCGCTAATGCCGCATATAGACTCCGCCATTACGTTCTCCACTGAAGGTATCTGCGTTCCCCGGAAGTGCCGACAGCTCCTGCGGCTTACTTCCTGTTGAATACCTTCCCTGGTTCACACGCCGCTACCACAAAGGAATATGGGCGTACATATTTCGCGCCGCAAGTACATAGGTGTGACAGAGTTGTGTATTCAGTGACGCTCGTATGCTGATTGGACAACGCAATAGCATCATGATTGGCCAGCGTGCGCAAGAAAGGCTGGCTATTACATGACGCCATTGCAATTGTGTAGTGTGAATGGTCAGCTCTTTTAATGTTCAAGTATTTTTTATTGAAAACAAATCAAATCAGGTAAACAGAGGTACAATAGACAATATAAAATTGCTGGGAAGGCAATATACATTATATAAAAGACATCTTATAACATTAAAGTCAAGAAAAAAACATTGATGTAAAATCACATGTACCTACAAAATAGAGAAATATTTCAATAAATAAAATAGATTCAGAAGCAAAAAGAATAAATGTAATTGTGAATACAATTATAAACAAAATGTAAGGAAACAAATTGAGTCAAATATAATGCATTTAAGAAAAAGAAACAAACAAAAAAAAACAAAAAAAAAACACAAGAAGTAGAGGGGGAGGGGAAAAGGAAGGGTAAATGTAGATAAGAACAAGGTAATCAGAATTAACCCACTATGTACAATTGATATTAAATATATCAAATTGTACTAGTTAAAGTAAATAACATTTCAGAAGATATTACATAACTTTAACTTTTATCCTGAACAACGCAAAGATTCCCCTATAAAAGTTCAGGATTCATAATAATGTTCCAAACTTCCCACTTCCTGGAATATTTTTTTTGCAAATTATTTCTAAGTGCATATGAATATTCATAAATGTTATGAGATGCTAGCTTGTCAACTTCATCTTCAATAGTAGGAGGAAAAGGGTCTTTCAAGTGTGAAGCAATAAGAGATTTAGCCGTCAACAAAATATGAGCAAGTATGGGTCTGAATTTATTTGGTATAGTTTCAAGACCTATTAGGAGGAGTACCAGCTCAGGAGAAAGTTTTAAATTTAATCCTGTCAGGAATTAAATAAGGATTCAACATCCTCCCAGAAGGGTCTGAGAACCTCACAACTCCAAAAAATATGAATCAAATTCCCAACACATAAGCAATTTCTCCAACATAAGGGGGAGTTAGAAGATTGTATTTTATGTAGGTCAGCTCTTTTAATATGGCGCCCTGTGCAGGGACAGCCAATGGTAACACAGTAGCCCCCACCAATGATCGCTAATGGGGCGTGGTATCCATGACGCTGTGGCACGCCCCTGTGAAATCACTAGGGGACCAACATCCATGCCTGTGCCCCGTTTAGATGCCACTACCATGGCAATTGTGCCTTTCTGTTGCCTTCGGTTTCTGTGCATGGCTCAGCAACATGTATCTGAGTCCACTACAGGACACAGGAAGGAACTTCCCTATTTACACACCACCATTTCGTAGCAATTTCATAGCAACAGGCATAACTATCCCCAATGCCAGGCAGTTGCTACCTTTCAGTGGAGGCGTGTAAAGGTACCTTAAAGGCCCCATTACACGGGGAACATCTCCGGCAACATTGCTGGCAACTCAGGGGCGTTGCCATTTTGAAGCGACATCGCTGGAGAGTTGCCCCGTGTAACAGGGTGATATCAACGGCGATAGTTGCTTCAGCAACATCGCCTGGTTTCAGGACAATGTCTTGAAACCTGGCGAAGTTGCTCAGGCGATCTGCCTGAATCGCCCTGTGACACCGCAACAGCGATGTTGCAAGCAACTTCCCCCATTGAGTCCAATGTTTAGGATTGCTGCCAGGGTTGAATTTAACCCTGGCAGCGATAGTTGTTTTGAACATCGCGTTGCGTTGCCGGCGATGTCTCCTCGTCTGACAGCTCAGCAGCAATCTTGGCCAGCGGCCAAAAACGTGCGCCCTCCCGTCAGTTTCCGGCGATGTTGCCGGAGATGTTTTCCTGTGTAACGGGCCTTAAAGGTAAATTATAAAACCCCCTGATGGTGAGTATATGAAGAGGGCATGTGGCTTCAATTTAAAGCGCTAAATTAAGACATGATAGAGTGATGCTATAATAAACTAAATAAAATGAATATACAGTGTATACAACCACCTGTATCTTAGTAAGAAAATATTAATTGGTAAGTAATAAAACTTGCTCTGTGTTAATGACTCTGATGGTACCTTTACACGCCGCCACAGAGGGTAGCAACAGGTAGGTAACGCACGTGCACACGCGCGTTTTTAACTGTTGCTAACGGTTGCCGATGCCGCATATACACGCCGCCACAACGTGCTCCAAGAAGGTCTTTGCGTTCTCCGGAAGTGCCGACGGGTGCCGCGGGTTACCTTCTGTGGAGTAGCCCCCACCAATGATAGCTGATGGGGCGTGTATCCATGACGCTGTGGCACGCTCCGGGGATTTCACTAGGCCACGCAAATACCATGCCTGATTACACGCTGCCACCATAGGGAATGTTCCTTCCTGTTTTTGAGCACGGCTCAGAAACAGGTATCCGAAGGAACTGCGGGACACAGGATGAAATTACCCGAATTACACGCCGCCACTTCGTGGTGTTTTCATGGCAACAGGCACAATTGTGTCCGATGCCTGGAGGTTTCTGCCTTCCTGTGGCGGCGTGTAAAGGTACCAATAGAGATGTCACACGCAGAGATATCGTAGGCAACGCAACTAGGATTGTGAAAGCTACTTTAAGGACCACATCACACCTGACAGGCGGCATCGCCGCATGGGTGTCTCGAAACCCCAGCAGCGATGCAGTACAATGGGAGCCTATGGCTCCCATCGCCTTTCATGTAGCCGACGGCCGTTTACGTGGGGTGATGTGTACACATCGCCCCAGATCGGCCGCCTGGTTTCAGAGCGCTACTGTGAAACCAGGCGACCAGTCAAATGCGTCACCCTCACCTAGTTACATAGGGCGACGCATTGGCGATGTCGGCGGCGATAGGCCACGCCCCAGCATTGCCTAAAATATCGCCGCCAACGTCGCCGGGTGTGACATGGCCCTAAGGTACCGTCACACGCTGCAATATTGCTAGCAATTTCACTGGCAATTTGCTGGTTGCAGTGAAATCATGGACACATTGTTCTATTTTGTTGCCGTGTACAAATGGAACAATATGTCCATGATTTCACTGCAACCAGCATATTGCCTAATGAATAGGGAAAGTTGCTTTCAACATCGCTATTGCGGTGTCAAACAGAGCGATGCTACAGATCGCCTGAGCAACATCGCCAGGTTTCAGAACATGTTCATAAACCTGGCAACTCCGCTCAAGCAACTTATCGCCGTTGAATCGCCCTGTCACACGTTGCAACGCACTAGCGATTTCAACGGCAACAGCAATGCCTACATCACTTTTGGGTGATGTTGCCGGCAATGTTGCCGGTGTAACAGTACCTTAACCGAAGTTTTCCCCAATTCCTTTTTACAGAGTCTAAGGGTACTGTTACACATCGCAATATCGCAATGCAACATTGACAAAAAGTCACGTGGTGTGGTCGTTGCAGTTGATATTGTTGGTGCGTTGTGTCGTGTAACAGGGCATGTGACTGCAATAAATCGCAGGGACAATATTGCAAGAAGATTGTGCAAGCCCTTCAACGTACAATGTTGCATATGCAATCTGGCATGATCGTGCTGTGTGACGGCGCAACTACGATGTTGAACGCAGCTTCCCCTATTCACTACAATGTAAATGCTCGGACGCTGGGTTGCTCATACCCAGCGCACAAAAGTTGCGTACGACATCCTAGTTGCGTTGCCGCCATATCTCCCTGTGTGAGATCTCCTATACGATCTTGGACAAGTGCCAAAAACGTGCGTGCTCACGTGAAATTGCATGCGATATTGCAACGATATTGCAACATGTAACGGTACCCAAAGAGTCAGTTAACACTGAGCCAGGGAAGAAATCAAAGAATATGTAAGGCCCCTTTCACATCAGCGTTCTTCGATGATTGCAGTAGATCCGGCAGATTTACCGTAGCTGCCACATCTGCCGCCTAACGGTCCCACGTGACAGCAAGCCCCATGCATTCTATATGGGACTTGTGGCAAGTTCAGCAATTGCGGTTTTGCCACAATCCAGCAAATCTGGCAGTTGCAGCCGCCAAAAAAACCTGCGGTCAGCAGCATTTTTTTTTCGCCGCCGCAAGTGCCGGATCTGCCGCATCCGACAGAACTGCACTTGCCACACCTAACTGCAAGTCCCATAGACAATGCATGGGGCTTGCCACAAGTGCGGCCGTTAGTAAGTTTTATCAATGACCTGCACATTGACTTCAGTGATAATGCAAAAAACATTAGCATAATAGAAGATGAAAAGGGCACTCACCCAAGTTGTGCTACAAATCTTCTTTTATGCTGGATTCATTTACAACAGATGCAGGGAGGGGGTGGTAGATGGCAGACAACGCACTGTTTCGTGGTGGTCAGCACTTCAACTGCTCCTCACTAGACAAGCACAAAACGGGCCGTTGTCCGCCGTCTACCACCTCCTCCCTGCATCCGTTGTAAATAAATCCAGAATAAAAGAAGATTTGTAGCACAACTTGGGTGAGTGCCTTTTTTATCTTCTATTATGATGTTGTTCGATACCTCGCTCTTAAGGCGAGAACTCCCTTGTGCACCCACATGCTGCCAGACTGAATAAACATTTCTGGACTAGTAGATCCCGGGCTGTCCCATAGTGCCCGGTTTGAACTGCTATTAGTGGCAAAAAACATTAGCACTTCGTTGTAGATTCAAAAAAAGCAGATAAGGGCCATGTTCACACACATGCGTTTTTTTGACCATCTCTGCGTTTTTGGACTGTTAAAAAAAAACGCAGGTGCGTTAACGCAGGGTACATTTGAGTGTAGCTGCGTTTTTCAGCTCCATTTGCGTTTTTTACCCCTAGTCCAAAAAACGCTGCATGCAGCGTTTTTGGGTGCTGTAAAAAAACGCATGTGCGTTTTTCCAAAAGCGCATGCGTTTTTTTAACATGGGGCCCTATGGGAAACGCATGCAAAACGCATGGTACATTAGTACCTTTTAGTGCCATTCAAAAACGCATGCGTTTCCCATAGGGGCCCATGTTAAAAAAAACGCATGCGTTTTTGAAAAAACGCACATGCGTTTTTTTTAACATGGGGGCCCTATGGGAAACACATGCGCTTTTAAAAGGCACATTTATGCACCCTGCGTTAACGCTTGCGTTTTTGCCTGCGTTTTTGGTGAAAAAATGACTAAGGCTGGGGTTACACATAGAAATCCGTTTTTGGAAGTCATTTTCATCACCAATCCGTTTTTTATAGGGTGCTTTTTGTGTCTCCTGCACTCCTGTACGTTTTTGGACTTAGTAATTTTTTTCAGAAAAAAACGCATGCGCGCAAACGCATACGCAAACGCATGTGCATGCGTTTGCGCATGCGTTTCCCATAGGGCCCCATGTTAAAAAAAACGCATAAAAACGCATGCGTTTTTTAACTGATGCCAAAAACGCTGTTTACTGCGTTTTTGGCTCAAAAACGGACAGGGCAATGTTTTGAGCTCCAGAGAAAAACGCACAGGGTGTTTATTACACCCAATGCGTTTTTCTGTCAGTTTTTGGACTTAGAAAAAAAAAATGACAAAACTGAAGCCAAAAACTGACTGAGGGCTTATGTGTAACCCCAGCCTAAGTCCAAAAACATGGCAAATCCTTTCAGACACTCAAGGGACATTTTTTAGCACTCTTAAAAAAACGCAAGTGCTTTTAAGAGTGCTAAAAAAAAACGCAAATTGTGTGTGAACATAGCCATAAACAAATATGTCTAAGGCTAGGGTCACAGTTGCATTTTTTACAAGCGTTTTTGGAGACCTGCGTTTTCAAAAACGCATGTAAAAAACGCACCTATAGGCCCCCATGTTAAACGCATGCCCTAATAGCAAAAAAGCATGTGTGACAGTACCATGCGTTTTTGGTGCATTTCCAAAAACGCATGCGTTTTTTAATATGGGGTCCTATGGGAAACGCATGCAAAAACGCATGTACAATTAGTGCCATTCAAAAACGCATGCGTTTTCCATAGGAGCCCATGTTAAAAAAATGCATGCGTTTTAGAAAACGCATGCGTTTTTTTAACATGGGCTCCTATGGAAAACGCATGCGTTTTTGAATGGCACTAAATGGTACTAATTGTACATGCGTTTTTGCATGCGTTTTACATAGGGGCCCATGTTATAAAAACGCATGCGTTTTTCAAAGCGCACCAAAAAATAGTACATGGGCCATGTTCACACACATGCGTTTTTTTGACCATCTCTGCGTTTTTGGGCTGTTAAAAAAAACGCAGGTGCGTTAACGCAGGGTACATTTGAGTGTAGCTGCGTTTTTCAGCTCCATTTGCGTTTTTTACCCCTAGTCCAAAAAACGCTGCATGCAGCGTTTTTGGGTGCTGGAAAAAAACGCATGTGCGTTTTTCTAACATGGGGCCCTATGGGAAACGCATGCAAAAACGCATGTTACATTAGTACCTTTTAGTGCCATTCAAAAACGCATGCGTTTCCCATAGGGGCCCATGTTAAAAAACGCATGCGTTTTTGAAAAAACGCACATGCGTTTTTTTAACATGGGGGCCCTATGGGAAACACATGCGTTTTTAAAAGGCACATTTATGCACCCTGCGTTAACGCTTGCGTTTTTGCCTGCGTTTCTGGTGAAAAAATGACTAAGTCCAAAAACGTGGCAAATCCTTTCAGACACACAAGGGACATTTTTTAGCACTCTTAAAAAAACGCAAGTGCTTTTAAGAGTGCTAAAAAAAACGCAAATTGTGTGTGAACATAGCCATGCACTATTTTTTGGTGCGGATTTAAAAACGCAGCCAAAAACGCAGGGAGCCATCATACACCTTAAAAAACTCATGATGACATGAAAAACGCATGGAAAAACGCATGCGTTTTTAAAAGGCACTACAAAAACGCATGTCAACTGTGACCCCAGCCTAATAAAGGAATCCAATATAATTTCTGGAACCAAAGGTGTACATACATTCATTAGAAGCAAATCTCTAGGACGGGGAAACATGCAGCTCAGTTTTGTGAATGTAGAGGGCAGTCTAATGCTGTGATGAAAAATAATAATCTGTTTTATGATTTTGTATTCATTGTGTGTACACATACACGTAGAGTTTTTCAATGGAATAATAAACTATATTGTAATATTAAGTTATTCGTTTTTCATTCACTTAGAGGCTGTTTAGATTATTTATTTCTCCTTTGTCTGTGTAACAAAAGTCTTTCTACTATAAATCTACATTAATCTTTTTTGTCTTTGTAGGTTCTCATGTTGACACAAATGGATGAAAACACCATAGAGGAAACTCTAAATAATATCAGTGTTAAAACTGGAGGTAAACACTCAGTGGTGTCATTCAGACATATCAAATTTATGCTAACTATAAAAATAACTGTTCTTTATCATAAGGGGCAATCTGAGGGTACCGTTACACGTTGCAATATCGTTCCGATATCGCATACAATTGCACGGGAGCACGCACGTTTTTGGCACTTGTCCAAGATCGCATAGTAGATGTTACACGTAGCAATCACACCTCCAACCTGCGACGATCCGGCGTCCCAGAAGTCGGCGCCCAAATCGGGCAGCCGATTTTTCAGATCGTAGTTGCGCCGTCACACAGCACAACTACATAAGCAATGTGGGCGTACTTTTCACCCAGCTTAGGACATAGGCGTACCAGAGTTAACTTTTAACCGCGCCCAGAACACTCTGATTGGACGGCAAAAGAGCGTTACCATTGGTCAGGCATCTCAGACAACATGGTGGCGACATGGATGCTATTGCCCATCATATCATCTGAAAACTGATGTCATATGTGATGAGTGTCAGCTCGTGTAACACACTGCGGCATCGCCAAACTGGCAGACAGGCACACTAGTGTACTGCAGTGTAATTCCGCTAAATGTATGGACATTCTAGCCGTCTACTGTACAAGTTGGTAAGCTACACACAGGAAGTATGGACATGTCTATGTACATTACATAGCATTATCCAAACTATGTGGCTGGCAAATGTATGTATGTATTTCCACATATGTACATATGTCTCAATGAGACAATATGGAAGTGACCATAATATGTAAACCGCAACGCTCATGCGTCGCACATGGCCACACATATGTGGCCTATTATTGCAAGAAGTGGCTAGACTTTTGATAACATTTTTATATATGTGCGACGTGTGGGATGGGAGATTAAAGCTAGCATCAATGAGGCCTTCATATACTGACATGGCACTTTTGGCCAGTACCGTATGTTTTTGGCGACACTATGTTTGTGGCGTCATCAATAGGCGCCTGAAACATCATCATGAATAGTAAAGGAGGTGTTTGACAATGATTGCCTTGTATACATGCATTTTCGCAACATTGAGGAGATACAGAAGTCAGTGAATGAAGTGGCGTACGCACCGATAATCTAATATGGCTCCTTTGCCAGGGCCATCCAATCGGCATACAATACTAGCCACCAATCGACGTAGATGGGGTACGGAAAACATAACCCACAGGCACGCCTACGGGCTTGCTTGTGCAACCTGCGAAATCGCAAACAAGATCGTAGTTGCACCGTCCCACAGCACGTTCATGGCAGATCACAAGATTTGCGCCGTTGCTAGGACGATACCGGATGTTGTCTCCGGTGCCACACTGTTCTTCCGGTGCCTGCATACTTCACACTGGCATCCAGCAGCCATAATACACCCAGCCTCTCACGCTACTGCGGACTCCTTGCTCATATTATGATACTTAAAGGGAACCAACCACCTCGGATGACCCTCATACACTGTTAATATGTGCCCCTGCAGCCTAGTACACCATTTGCAGCACTGTTTTTGTGTGAAAAGTGGCTGCAGTAGAAGTGAGATAATGATTTTATACACTTACATGCCTGTGTACATGAGGGCGTCTCCCTGTGTGTGCTGGGACTTGTGGGCTGTGCTCATCATGCCTGCTCTCCCCTCCCTTATGCACGCCCCCTCTCAGCCTGCTATACTGTGTGAGGCTGATTGCGTCATAAAGGGGGTGGGGCTACCGGGATGCCGCAATTTAGCCCCGCCCCTTTATGACGCAATCAGCCTCACACAGTATAGCAGGCTGAGAGGGGGCGTGCATAAGGGAGGGGGAGAGCAGGCATGATGAGCACAGCCCACAAGTCCCAGCACACACAGGGAGACGCCCAAAAGTACGCAGGCATGTAAGTTTATAAAATCATTATCTCACTTCTACTGCAGCCACTTTTCACACAAAAGCAGTGCTGCAAATGGTTTACTAGGCTGCAGGGGCACATATTAACAGTGTATGAGGGTCATCCGAGGTGGTTGGTTCACTTTAAACTATATAAATACATTATATTAAAGCGAACCTGTCAACCCCCCTGGACATCAAAAGCTATAATAGCCACCTTCTGCAGCACTAAGGCTGCATTCAGGGAAGGTGGCTATAGGCTTTTGATGCCCTATATACAGTTAAATATTCACTTATATAACTGCTTACAGTTTAGAAGACCTAAGACCGGGAGGCGGGGTTTCACGCTCCTCCGACCCGCCCCCTCTTGTCAATCAGCCTGGTCGCCTGCTGCTGCCTCCCCTCACAGTCTAGCATGAACGCGCGCCTCCGTTCTCCTCTATGGCGCCGCGCATGCGCTGTGCGCCGGGTGTCCAGGAAGTCGTCGGGCTGCGCGCACAGCGCATGCGTGGCGCCATAGAGGAGAACGGAGGCGCGCGTTAATGCTAGACTGTGAGGGGAGGCAGCAGCAGGCGACCAGGCTGATTGACAAGAGGGGGCGGGTCGGAGGAGCGCGAAATCCCCCCTCCCGGTCTTAGGTCTTCTAAACTGTAAGCAGTTATATAAGTGAATATTTAACTGTATATAGGGCATCAAAAGCCTATAGCCACCTTCCCTGAATGCAGCCTTAGTGCTGCAGAAGGTGGCTATTATAGCTTTTGATGTCCAGGGGGGGTGACAGGTTCGCTTTAAGGTGCTCAATGTGCTATGAACTGATTTTTTAGGTCTTAATAATAAAATTAGTCCCTAATATTAAAAATACTTAAAATCCATACTATGGCTTCTTATTCATCCCCGTGTCATTCAAAAGTTTATGTGAGAGATAATAAAGCTTTCTCAATGTGCACTTTCATTACACTTTTCATTCTTTACCCTTCGCCCTGGGTTTACCTGTGTGTACCCATTTCTGGGCACATACACAGGGTCACCTATCGGCCCAGGTGGCAGTACTCAGTGTATTGTAATCACCGTAACTCCTTCCCAGGCAGGTCTAGAGGTCCACAGGCTATACAATTTCTAAATACGATACATCTAGTACACACTCCTCTCCTTTTACTCTCACCTACATTAATTTTACCATAGTTGCAATACAAAAATTATTAAAGAGTCAGGGAATGATGCTAATAGTAGTTATTGATTCTTTTGCATATATTAAAGTGATTTTAGTGCATATGTGGCGCCCCGCAACGAGTGCGTCACAAGAGGGTATTGCAGCCATAAATGCAGCCGCAATATTCTCTGACACAGCAGTGACCTAGTTAACTTTGAGATCCAACCCTGCATGCATCACCTAGAACAGAGGGCCAATCCAGGGTCCTGGTGGGCGGAGTGCTAGGGAAGTGTGTAGGGAGAACAGACCCTTAGTCAAAAAGAAGGGATCTAGAACTTGACCTGAGCAGTCTAGAACTTGGAGTAGGAGCGGGGGCTCCGCACCCCGTGCAGCCCCCGGGCCGTCCCCAGTCGGGTGTCAGCACCTGAAGCCTCAACAACCGGGATCGGGCATCATTACCACGGGTTCCAAAAGACTCCCGTGCCCAAAACTCACAGCCGGTTCACTGGTACCGAAGCTGGCAGCAGTTCACCTCTGCTACGCGAACCAGAAGCGTGGATGAGCAGCTTCACAGGAGCACCCCACCACCAGCCAACTTCCAGTCGTCTAACCAGCGGTGTACCCACTGAGGGACCCAAGGCTCCCCAAAACATCCACAACGTACAACTTGTATAGGGCATTGAAGCAGCCTCCCCATACCCGATCTGGTATTCCTGGGCGACAATGGCAAAACACTTAGCTAGAATGGAGGAACACTTGCGGATCTCTGAGGGACATTATCACTGCTGAGTCCACCCGGTCTACTACCCGTAACTGTATACCATGTACTGCCTGCTGGTTACAGTAAAGACCCGTTGCAGAGACTTTCTGTGTCCGTGCTTCCTTATGAACTGTCCGTCCGCACTACAAGGTAACCGCAGCTGCCGCACAACATCTTAAGCAGCTCCAGCCTCCGGGGATCACCGCTCAACCTGTGGGGAGCGTTCCATCTTGCTGCTGTCCATCCCCGGAGGTTCCGCAGCGTCGGTAACGATTACCGAAACTACTCATAGGTGGCGTCACGAATAAATTAAACCCCTTTAATCTGTTCCTACAAGACGTCTTCAACTTTTGATCTGCACTACACTGGGCCCCACTACCGGCAGGCGCGGCCCACCCATGACAAGGAGGAAGGAGCTACAGCCTGTCTAAACCGGAGTCCCGGCCACGGTGAGTCACATACCATATCGTGAAAGAATTTTTTTATATATATAAAGTGCAAACATTTTTTTATATATAACATAATATTATATTAGTGTCCTAATGTGTATACATATTACATTAGTGTATTAGTGTCTTAATGTGTGTATATATATATATATATATATATATATATATATATATATATGTATTTTTTTTTAAATGTGGTATGCTATAGCAGATACAACTTCCTGGGGCAAGACTCACAGATAACCCGGTTCCTGGATATTCATTCCCCTTCACTGGCAACATGTGGCATCCAATTTGTACGGGATGTGCTGTAAAATACAAACATATAATTACCATATTATAAAATCCCAAAACAAGTGACTAGTAGAGATGAGCCACCCCCCTAGTGTTCTAATTCGATTCGATTCGTCGAATTATTGATTTGTTCGTCGAATGTTCGTCGAATGTTCGACGAACAACTCGAATCCCATTGAAATCAATGGCAGGCTACAAAAAACACACAGAAAACACCTCAAAGGGCTCCAAAAGCTGCCAAACTACTGGCAGCTGGCAGGTGGGGGCCGATATCGAGGGCTGGAGGTGGCTGGGGAAGCTGAAATCAGAGCGGGAGGTCACGTGGTGCCGCTCATTTTCTATTCATGATATGCACTGCATCCTCCCGTCCATCAGCGGGGGGAATGCAGTGCATATCCCGTAATACAGGCTCCCCCGTACCGTAGTTATACAGGCCCCCCCAGCATAAATACAGGCTCCATCGTAGGTATACAGGCCCCCCCTAACAGTTTTGCCAGGTCCTGTAGAACAGAGGATAGGTGAGGATGACCTGCTTTGTTATTTTTAACCCCTGCACTCCAGAGGAGTGCATGAATGGATGGGTGTGTATGTATGTAAGTGTGTGTATGTATTTATGTATGTGTGTGTATGTGTGTATGTGTGTATGTATGTGTGTATGTATGTATGTGTATGTATGTGTGTATGTATGTGTGTATGTGTATATGTGTGTATGTGTGTATGTATGTGTGTGTATGTATGTATGTATGTATGTGTATTTGTGTATGTATGT